>JAODAL010002525.1:0-194067 GCA_025379985.1 Phyllomedusa bahiana | reverse complement strand
AAATTTGGGGCCCCCACAAACTAGTAGTTTTGTAGGTGTTAAAAATTGCGTGTTTTCTACGCCACACAACAAGAGATAAAATTGTAATTAACCATCGCTTGTTAATTATGCTACAGGAAAAATGTATATATTTTGGCGTTGAAAATGACAGTTTCTTGGGGTCAGCACACCAGCAAAACATTGCTTAATTAACCCCTGGATGTAAATTGCGCAAAAGAATTGAGCAACCACAAACTAGTAGCTTTGTAGCGTGTTACAATTGCGTGTTTTCTACGCCACACAACAAGAGATAAAATTGTAATTAACCTTCGCTTGTGAATTATGCTACAGGAAAAATGTATATATTTTGGCGTTGAAAATGACGGTTTCTTGGGGTCAGCACACCAGCAAAACAACGCTTAATTAACCCCTGGATGTAAATTGCGCAAAAGAATTGAGCAACCACAAACTAGTAGCTTTGTAGCGTGTTACAATTGCATGTTTTCTACGCCACACAACAAGAGATAAAATTGTAATTAACCTTCGCTTGTGAATTATGCTACAGGAAAAATGTATATATTTTGGCGTTGAAATGACGTTTCTTGGGGTCAGGACACCAGCAAAACAACGCTTAATTAACCCCTGGATGTCATTGCGCAATAGAATTGAGCAGCCAAAAATGAAGTGGTATTTGTATTGTAAAAACGCTGTTTCTTTAAATGAATACAACAGGAACTGGCTTAGATCCCACTTGGATATTGAATGTATATGCAGCTGCAGTGGACGCACACTGGATTTCAGATCCAATACCCCAAAAAATCAGAAATAGAACCTTAAGAGAACAGTCTCTGAGACAAGCTGAGACACCCCACTGTATATCGCTGTATAAAAATCAGTTCTTCAGTGAGAGCTATTACAATCAGCCGCGGCAGCACCTTTCCTGATCAGTATAGTGAGAGGAGTGTGAGCTCCCGGCGTTGCACCTGGACTTATATAGTGCGGTGACGTCACAGAATCCCGCCGGTCTCTGATTGGCTTCATCTCTGCACATGTCATGCAGGCTATGCCCTTCTTCCTCCCAGAGTGCTTTGCCCCATGTAGCGCCATGTGCTCGCAGCCATTTTATCAATCAAAAGCTCACTTCGTTCACCCGAAGTACCCCAAACTTCGACTTCGTTCAGAACCGAAGTTTTCCTGAAATTCTAAACGAATTCCACTTCGTTAGAATCGATTCGCCCATCTCTAATTATATTGAAGAATTGTGTGGTAAGCCTAATAAGGCAATACATTGTATGTTGCACTTATTTTTGATACATAGTGAATATTTATTGAAGAAAACTTACAGGGTTGCTATTTCATATTTATACTGTGGCATATGTCAGAGACTTTTGTTGGTAAATACTCTTAAAATATACCACAAACATAAGTTCTGAATTGCACCTTAGATTGTAAGTGGATACACATTAATCAATATGTTTGTGCAGCCAGCTCAAGACTAGGCTCACACCGTGATGGCCATAGAACTGACAAAATCTGTAAAATAAATTCTAGTGTTTAGACATAGTGTGGACAATAACCATAAGTTTCTATATAGCAGACATAATGCAGAAGAGTATTCTGTTTACATATATTTGTCAGACTTGCATCTGGAGTCCACATTCTGCTTATGGGTTTTGAAATAACTCATTTGTAGTTCAATTACTGAGAAGTTAGTTTGAAATGTGTAAGCATAAAATTAATCTTCTGAATGTGATCAGAAATTTTTTTCTAATAAAGATTGGATTTTGTTTTGGATGTTCTGGATTGTTACATATTTTGTCTACTGCACTATATAAGCCAACATGGATTCCAGGCATTACTACTATCCAGGACACACATTTTTTTAGCATCCAGGATGCTATCTACAGGATTGGACTGGCCCACCAGAGTTCTAGCTTTTACTCCAGTTGACCCACACTCTCACACACTAATGTACCCCTAATAAATAGCAGAAGACAAACCTTTTTTGGAGTGGACCATTTACCAGATATCATATTACACCCTGCATGTGCAATGATTAATTTAAAGAGGACTTACAAGAAGTACTTAAAATTAGATATGCACTTGTCCTGCATACATAGAGGGTGGACCGTCTGAAAAATTTCTTCTGATAAGCACAATGAACTTCAGCCTGACACTGGCTTTGTTAATCACTGGGAGCGTTGAACCTTTTTATATCTGTATACATTTTGCTTTGCATCTCTTTTTTAAAATTCTGGAAAGTGTAAGTTGTTAGGGTATGTTCACATGGTGTCTTGTGTCCGTGTGAACATATGCTTTTCTGATGCGTGTCTGGGTCCGTCTGAACGGACCCATACATGCATCTAACAATTAGCAGTGATTTTAACAGTGCCGGCAATATGAAACACGCATGAGTTCACATGAGTTTTATTACATATATATACCATATATATAAAACAAGATTGATACTGTCGAAAGGGATTAAGTGTATACTAACATTATAAAACATAGATAATTTGTATAAGAAGAATAAAAACAGGCAGTGGTATAATAATAAGAAAAAAAATCCAGTAGTCATGTGCTTTACCCTTGGCATCACCATTTCTATCACAAAGCAGTGATGTGTGATTTTAAAAGAACAGCTCAGAATTGTTGAAGCCACTAGCAGTAACAGTCATTTCATGATAGACTGGAACAATTGCTGGAGCTACTATACTGGGTCACCAGAAAATTAAAGAGATACCTTATATACTCGAGTATAAGCCAACACGAATATAAGCTGAGGCACCTAATTTTGGCACAAAAAAATGGAAAATTTATTGACTAGAGTATAAGCCTAGGGTGGAAAATGCAGCGGCTACTGGTATATTTCAAAAATAAAAATTGGTACCAATAAAATTACATAGGTAGTTATAGGCAGTTTAATGTCCCAATGTCCATAGAGGGACATTAAATCCCTCGACAGTATATCTTGTTTATGTATATTTATATCTATCTATATACACACATAATATATATATATATATATATATATTATATATAATATATATATATATTACATATATATCTATATACATATATACATATATATATATATATATATATATATATATATATATAATATATATATATATATTGTAAGAGGACAGAAGGGATTGTGGTGGACACCAAGGACCCTCGCGTTGGTGAGGTGAAAACCAGTAATTTCATGTGTCGGCGGCGGTAGGTTGCTGACACACGTTTTGTTGTTAGTATATTTGCACAGCAAGTAGTCTGGGTCTGGTTTTCACAGGAGCAGTTATAGAGTTGGGTGGGTGACTGCTCTCACATCTTCAGGTCCAGGCCAGAGTTTGGTTGCTGCATGTAAGCCTGGAGATCAGGTGGGAGGTGGTGTGATTGATTGTCTGTGATGCTGGGAGAGTGCTGGTGTGCACAGCAGAAGATCCCAGGAACAGACTACACGTTAGTCTCAGCTGGAGACAAGGAGGCCTGGAGGCTTATCTGGACACAGGACTGTAAGTGTCCCACACAGACTGTGTAAGACTGTTTTGTTTTCCTTCGTTTTGGCTGAAGCTAAGCCCACGTTTATGTTGCTGTGTGTGTTTGAAGCTGAAATAAACGCCTGTTCGCCTAAACAGATTTAAAGACTGGTCCTGTCTTACCATACCACCAAGCTGATCCCTTACAGTTGGTGGAGATATGCAATGGGCATCTCTGGCACTGGTTGTGCTGCATACAACAGTGCATAGAACATACAGCAGGGACATTTAAAGGGCCGGAAGCCTAAAGTTTGCTACTACTGACGGACACAGTTTTTCCTGAAGAGACTGTGGTGCTGCTGGTGAAGTATTTGGGACAGAGTAATGTCCTGGATTAAGGCCGCGACTGAAATCTCCACTACAGCAGCCTCCATGGAGGAACTCATTAAGCACCTGGTGCAAGCAAGCGCCCAGCAGCAGCAGATTCACAAGGAAGCTATGGAAGCTCAGCAGCAGATTAGTGCACAGCAACAGCAAGCCCATGCAGAAGCCATGCAGGCTCAGCAGGAAACCAACCGGTTGCTGATTGAACGGGTGACCCAGGATATCCAGGCCCGGGAAAAGCCAGCGCCTCCAGTGACTAGTGACACACACAATGCCAGAAGGAGCGTGAGGGAAGCGTTGCAAAAACTGACAATGGAGGAGGACGTCGAGACTTACCTCACCGGGTTTGAGCGGTTGGCTAACCAAGAACAGCTACCACCAAGTCAATGGGCAGAGGTCTTAGCCCCATTTCTAACCGGAGAACCCCGAAAGGCTTATTGTGACCTTGCCCTCCAGGATGCTAACGAGTATCCAAAGTTGAAAGCAGAAATCCTGGCACGACTTGGGGTTACCTTAGCGGTACGGGCCCAGAGGGTCCACCACTGGACCTATTGTACAGACAAGCCCACCAGGTCCCAGATGTTTGATTTATTACACCTGGTGCAGAAGTGGCTGCAGCCGGATGTGTGTACCCCAGCGCAGATGGTAGAACGAGTAGTCATGGATCGGTTCATACATTCGCTGCCCAGACCTATCCAGACCTGGGTGGCCCAAGGGGACCCTCAGTCGGTTGATAGTCTGGTGGGCTTGGTGGAACGTTTTCACACTGCTGAGAACTCTAGAGGCCCTGCAGGGGGGCGAAAGGCTGTCTACTGGGAAAGCCCGAGAGACTCGGAGAGGCCCGGACAACAGAGCCCTCAGCAACGTCGCCCTAAAGGCAGGGTGGGACCAGAGCCTTTGAAACAGGGGGGGCCCCGGGAGGTGGTTTGTTGGGGGTGCCATGCCCCAGGTCATAGGGTATCCCAGTGCCCCCATACTACGGAACCCATGGACTGCTCGACGGGGCGGCGTTCTTCGCTGTTTGCTCACACCGCATGTGGCGCAGTCCCCTGCACGAAGAAGGGTCCCCAGTTCTGCCAACTGACGGTCAATGGGACTTTGGTGTCAGGACTATTGGACGGGGAGTCTGGTAACTCGCCTCTCTGCCTCTATTACACATGAGTTGATCCCAGGGAGGAGATTAGGTGTTAGCTGTATTCATGGTGACACTAAGGGTTACCCAGTGGCCCAGGTGACCATGGATACAGAGCAATGAGTTAGGTCCCACCAGGTAGGGGTGGTCCCAGAATTAATGTATGACGTTATAATCGGACGGGATTTTCCTCTGTTCTGGCCTCTGTGGGAACGGGCACTACCACGGAACCCCTCGCCTAGTCAGGAGCCCCTACAGGGTGCGGTCACCCCGGCGGGGACTGAGCCAGAGGGTGACCTGGGGTTTCCCTTTTCTGTGTTAATTGGGGACAATGAGGAGGAAACCCCCGACGAGGTAGTCCCCGATTTAGAGGTGTCCCGGGAAAACTTTGGGTCGGCCCAACTCCGGGATGAGACGTTGAGAGAGGCCCGAAGGAGTGTGGTGGTAGTAAATGGGGTGCCCCAAGAGCCCGGGGTGGAAAAGAGGTACCCCCATTTTGCCATGAACGGGGATCTGCTATATCGGGTGACAAAACGTCGGGATGAGTTGGTAGAACAACTCGTAGTGCCTAAACCATACCGGAAGATGGTGATAGACCTGGCTCATTCCCATGTGTTAGGGGGGCACTTGGGGTCAGAGAAGACCCAGGAAAGGATCCTTCAGAGATTCTATTGGCCGGGGCTTCACCGACAAGTTCGGGACTATTGCCAGTCCTGCCCCGTATGCCAGATCACCTCCCCGGTAGCCCACTTCCGCAGCCCCCTGATAGCCCTTCCGATTATTGAGGTGCCTTTTGATAGAATTGCCATGGACTTGGTAGGACCCCTGGTGAAGTCATCCAGAGGACATCAGTATATTCTGGTCGTGGTTGATTATACAACCAGGTACCCAGAGGCAGTCCCACTCAGAAATACTTCCTCCAAGGGCATAGCTGTAAGGGTTCGGTGGATTCGCTGGACCACCGCAAGCGATGATAGTTAAGTCACGCCAGGGAGCGGAGTCTAAGTAGCCCCCGGTATTCACCAGAGCCCGCTGCAAAGCGGGATGGACTTGCTGCGGCGTGAGGCTACCAGGTCGCTACCCCTGAAGTGACTTGCTTGCGATGGCGACCGGGGTAATGTGTGGTACAGAATTGTAATCCAGAAGCATAGTCGGGGACAGGCAGGAGGTCAGGACAGGCAGCAGAGGTTCGTGGTCAGAGACAGGCATAAGGTCAGGGCAGGCGGCAAACAGGCAAGGTCAGGAAACGTAGCGGAGCGGACTGGTACACGGGTAATCAGAGAGGACTTTCCAACACTCTAGAGTCACTAAACGCACACCAACAAACTGGCAAAGAGTGCTGGGGGGCGTATTCCTTAAATAGGACCAGTGGCCATCAATAACTAATTAATGGTGCGCTGGCCCTTTAAATTCAGCCCAGCCGTCGCGCATGCGTCCTAAGCAGCGGGTACGCGTGCGGCGGCCGTGACAGGCAGGAGCAGCGTTCACAGGAGCGTGGACAGGTACGAGACCTGGAGGCAGGGACTGGCCAGCGGGGGCATGGACGCGGGGAGCGTGGCACCCGTGCCGGACCCCCTGCGGGCAGGGAGGCGGCCGCGGGGCACCGCGGCACCCGCGCCAGCCCCCATGACAATAGCCAAGGAGTTGTTTCAGATGTTTTCCAGGGTTGGGATACCTAAGGAAATTCTGACTGATTAAGGGACCCCGTTCATGTCGAGGGTGATGTGGGACCTCTGTAAAGTGTTAAAAGTTACCCAGCTCCATACCTCTGTTTATCATCCACAAACAGACGGGCTGGTCGAACGTTTTAACAAGACCCTGAAGGCTATGTTAAAACGAGTAGTTGAAAAGGATGGTCGATACTGGGATTATCTACTACCCTATCTGCTGTTTTCCATCAGGGAGGTGCCCCAAGCATCCACAGGGTTTTCCCCATTTGAGTTGTTATATGGCAGACACCCCAGGGGGTTGTTGGATGTTGCCAAGGAGACCTGGGAAGGGGAGGTCACTCCGTATAAAAGTGTAATAGAGCATATCTCCCAGATGCAGGAGAGAATAGCCCAGGTGATGCCTATTGTGAAGGAGCATCTTCTCCAGGCTCAAGAGGCCCAGGCAAGGGTCTATAATAGGTCAGCCCGTCTCAGGCAGTTTAACCCGGGAGACCGAGTTCTGGTGCTGGTACCCACAGTAGAAAGCAAGTTTCTCGCAAAATGGCAAGGGCCATATGAGGTAGTCGAAAAAGTGAGCGAAGTGAATTACAGGGTACACCAACCAGGCAGGAGGAAGCCCTACCAAGTGTATCATGTGAATTTGTTAAAACCCTGGAAAGATAGGGACCCTCTAGAAGCCCCGTGCGCTGTGGCCCAACGGACGCCAGCCATTGAGGAGGTCAAAGTGGCGGAGACCCTGTCGCCATCTCAGAAGCAGCAGTGTAAACAGTTGCTCCTACAGAATAGAGATTTGTTTACAGAATCCCCAAGTCGAACCACCATAGTTGAGCATGAGATAATCACTGACCCCAGATAAGGGTCAATTTAAAACCCTTATAGGGTGCCTGAGGCTCGCAGGGAGATCATTGCGAAAGAGGTCCAAAGGATGTTGGCCCTAGGGGTGATCGAGGAATCAAAAAGTGGATGGTCTAGTCCCATAGTCCTTGTCCCGAAGCCCAATGGGGAATGGCGATTTTGTAACGATTATCGCAAACTAAACGAGATGTCTAAGGTAGATGCCTACCCCATGCCCCGGGTAGATGAATTGATAGAGAGACTGGGTCCACCTCGATATATCACGACCCTGGATCTTACCAAAGGGTATTGGCAAATTCCATTGTCAAAGGAGGCTAGGGAGAAGACAGCATTCTCCACACCTGAAGGGTCTTTCCAGTATGTCCGGATGCCTTTTGGCTTACAGGGAGCCCCGGCCACGTTCCAGAGGGCCATGGACCGGGTGTTGCGTCGCCACAGGAAATATGCGGCAGCCTATCTGGATAACATAGTCATTTTTAGTCAGGAGTGGGAAAGTCATCTGCCTAAGGTTCAGGCTGTCCTGGGGGCGTTAAGGAAGGCGGGTTTCACGGTTAATCCCAGTAAGTCAGCCATAGGGATGGAAGAAGCCCGATACCTATGGTACATCGTGGGGCGAGGGGTGATCAAACCTCAACTTATTAAAGTGGAAGCCATCCAAACATGGCCTCGTCCCCAGAACAAAAAACAGGTCAGGGCGTTCCTGGTAATTGTGGGGTACTATAGACGGTTCATTCCCAAGTTCGCAGAGATAGCGGTGCCCCTCACCGACCTGACAAAAGGAGCCAAGTCAGCCGTGATTAAATGGTCCCCGGATGCTGAAGGCACCTTTCAGAAACTAAAGTCAGCCCTCTGTAGGCAGCCCGTGTTGGTTGCACCGGATTTTTCCAGAGAATTTGTGGTTCAGACAGATGCGTCGGATGCGGGGTTAGGGGCTGTGTTGTCTCAGGTAGTAAATGGAGAAGAGCACCCAGTAAGCTATCCGAGTAGGAAGTTGTCCCCGGCAGAGAAGAATTACTCGATAATCGAGAAAGAGTGCGTTGTCATTAAGTGGGCTCTGGATTCCCTGCGTTACTATCTACTGGGGTGCAGGTTTAGGTTGGTGTCAGATCATGCCCCCCTCAGATGGCTAAGAGAGAAGAAAGGGAAAAATGCTCGGGTCACCCGATGGTTCTTGGCCCTACAAGATTTCAACTTCTCGGTAGAACATAGGACCGGGAAGCTACAGGGTAATGCAGATGCCCTGTCATGCCCTGCATGATGAGTAAAGGTGCCCAGAACCACGCCTTGGGCAGAGGGGGGGGTATGTAAGAGGACAGAAGGGATTGTGGTGGACCAGAGATATGTGTCCCCAAGGATCCTGGCGTTGGTGAGGTGAAAACCAGTAATTTCATGTGTCGGCGGCGATAGGTTGCTGACACACGTTTTATTGTTAGTATATTTGCACAGCATGTAGTCTGGGTCTGGTTTTCACAGGAGCAGTCATAGAGTTGGGTGGGTGACTGCTCTCACATCCTCAGGTCCAGGCAAGAGTTTGGTTGCTGCATGTAAGCCTGGGGATCAGGTGAGAGGTGGTGTGATTGATTGTCGGTGATGCTGGGAGAGTGCTGGTGTGCACAGCAGAAGATCCCAGGAACAGACTACACGCTAGTCTCAGCTGGAGACAAGAAAGCCTGGAGGCTTATCTGGACACAGGACTGTAAGTGTCCCACACAGACTGTGTAAGACTGTTTTGTTTTCCTTCGTTTTGGCTGAAGCTAAGCCCACGTTTATGTTGCTGTGTGTGTTTGAGGCTGAAATAAACGCCTGTTCGCCTAAACAGATTTAAAGACTGGTCCTGTCTTACCATACCACCGAGCTGATCCCTTACAATTGGTGGAGGTATGCAATGGGCATCTCTGGCACTGGTTGTGCTGCATACAACAGTGCATAGAATGTACAGCAGCAACATTTAAAGGGCCGGAAGCCTAAAGTTTGCTACTACTAACGGACAAAGATTTTGCCTGAAGAGACTGTGGTGCTGCTGGTGAAGTATTTGGGACAGAGTAATGTCCTGGATTAAGGCCACGACTGAAATCTCCACTACCACAGCCTCCATGGAGGAACTCATTAAGCACCTGGTGCAAACAAGCGCCCAGCAGCAGCAGATTCAAAAGGAAGCTATGAAAGCTCAGCAGCAGATTAGTGCACAGCACCAGCAGGCCCATGCAGAAGCCATGCAGGCTCAGCAGGAACCAACCGGTTGCTGATTGAACGGGTGACCCAGGATATCCAGGCCTGGGACTGTTTTGTTTTCCTTCGTTTTGGCTGAAGCTAAGCCCACGTTTATGTTGCTCTGTGTGATTGAGGCTGAAATAAACGCCTGATTGCCTAAACAGATTTAAAAACTGGTCCTGTCTTACCATACCACCGAGCTGATCCCTTACAATATATATATATATATATATATATATATATATATATATATATATATATATATATAATATATATATATATATATTATATAATATATATACGTACAAGATGTTGTACTGTCAATAGGGATTTGAATGCATGTTCCCATTATATGTCAACTGTAGAGCCAAACATAGTCTAGCTGTAAGGCCCATAATACTCACTTGTATGCAGATAGACAAATAGAAAGCAAAAGATCGTCCAACCAATATTATTTTATTTCTGTACATATAGTTCACATTCATAGCAAAATAAACTTTAGCTTATGCTGTAGATTTCCACTATAATAACACTATGTAAATATGAAAATAAAACACTTATGTTAAAGAACACATCATTTACTCTGACAGTGATGACTACTACTAAAAATACACAAATATTTACTTTAACCTGCTGGTGAGTATATACCTTCTGAAAGGATAAAGTGCACAGCAGAATCAGAACAAGCTGCTAGAAATGATTTCTTGAGAGAAAACTTCATAGTATTAATCTAATCTAAATGAGCTGTTTTATACTGTGTATTGTACTATGTATGAGTCAAACAGAATGAAAGGTAGTGATCTAAAAATACAATCCATATGAATTAGGCTCTGTTCACTCTGCTGTCACAACTTGCGTTTTTAGCACAATAACTATTGTATTGAAATACATTAAAAATACAGTATTTGCACTGCCCTGTACCTTTGTGTGCGACTTCAGAGTTGTTCTCAGTAAGACTTTTGTATGACCTAGTAACAATCTCCATTATTTTTCAGACTTAGTGCTGGGTGCAAACAAGGCTATGGAAAGAGTGGGCATGGGCAAATGTGATTTCAGATCCTATCTATAATTTAAAGGGGTTTGCTGGGACTATCCTTTTATTTGTTATAGAGCTCATAACTTAATTATATTGAACTGTGTAATTGATACTCCTTAAAAATTATTTATCTGTTCTGCTTTGCAAAACCCTTTACTCTCTACTTCCTGCATGCCATGTGACATCCAGTGATCACATGGCCTCAATGGACGTTTTGTCATCACTCAGTGGGTGTGCTTTGAAGACAGACTCAGCTCAGAAACACTCCCCTGTTGTGGCCGTGACCTGAGCAGAGAAAGATCTGGCTGCCTCTACTGACTCTTCAGTCACTATATAAACAGAGGTGCTGACAAGAATGTAATGTAATGTACAGAGCTGGAGGTGGAGGGTATTATACATTAATGTGGACACATACACACTATGTACATAGTGACTCATTAGTGGTAGTTACTAGAGTCTAGGTGCCTTCTTTATTGTGCACTGTATTTACCTCTTCTGATAGGAGGAGATGCCTTGCATTGTTTGATTGGCTGAATGTGCATTAAGACCTCTGAGATTATCCAGCAAGAGTCAGAAAAAAGTCTGCCTACTACTCTTTATATAGTCTTGGTGCCAGGGTAAAGCATCCTGACATGCTGCCCTGACATCACTGGGTGCAGAGATGATGCCACATCTCTTACAGCAGACACATAGCTTTCCCATGATCAAAAACTGGTTGCTGTGGAGGATGTGACATCACCTGCCTTTCTTAGATGCTATATAGGCTATCTAGTGTACAGGAAAGCTTGGTGATGATATATTCCCCACAGCAATCAGGATTACAATAATGGGATAGCGGGGTACCTGCTGTGGGGGTGTACAGTACAAACATAGAAATATATAAACCAAATTATATATTTTTACATGTATTACATATATCTTAGGATGAGGAAAGTTGTTTTTTTTTTACCATCTTATAAACTGATTGGTGCACTGCACTACACGCAGCCTGCTGCAGGCAACCAGAAAGGGAACTGGAGCAAAGATGCAGGGGGATAAAGTGTACCTGTCTGAGAATGATAATGTACGGGAGTTCGGGGCAGGGCTAAACATTGCTGGAAGAATTAGGGGAACTTGTAGGAAAAATATGTTGGAGAACTACTGACCCTCCACAAGCAGGAAGTTTCAATGCAAAAAGTGGATCTCATGTTAGATAAATAAAGAGGCAAAAGAAAAGAAATACATGAAGATAGTGGAATAGCTTTACTTGTTCATATAAATGCTGTTTATAGTATTCTATGAAATTACTAAACTCCCAGATAACCCCTTTAGGTCTATATCCTTTATCTAATTTTTTCCCTTTAGACACACACATAAGTTTCGATATGAGATGTTCCTGCACATTTTACTTTTACTTTCGCTTTTGATACCTGCTTCCTATGTCCTATGTGGGGTAAAGGGGTATTCTTGCTACATTGAGTAGCTTTAAACATGTAGGCAAATATAAATAAAGCATATTACCAAATGCATTGCTGTTCCAATTTTGCTTCCCTTCAGATCTAGAGCAGATCTTATCTCCTGCTTGTGTACATAGACTTCCCTAAATTACTGACAACCTCTCTGTGCTCTAACAGGCTCTAACAGCACTGGTTAGGATGGTGAAGTTACTCAATACTGTTTCTTACCAGCAGCACAGGACCTTGTTTATGGTTCTCACTGACACACTTTAACCCTTTAGAGCAATACAGCCTTCCGCCCTGCTGTTTACAACCCTCCATCAGCAATGTCCTTTGAACAGGCTCATCTAGGAGTAGCAGAGCTAATATGCCAATCACTGCTGTAGAACCACCCACAGTCTAACCAGAAAGTGAGAGCCTGAAACTGGCTGTGAAGAGCAGACTGTGAAACAGCATGGTGAGAACACCCCTTTAAATAAAAGTGTGTAACACATCAACACTGTGGTTGGTATAATATATTCTGTGGTCACTTGAGCTTGTCTACATGTTTTTAAAGGGTGGTCACCTACACAGAAAATCAATTAGTTTCTAGGCAACCAAAACTTAACACTATCAGCAAAATACAGAAGGATACAGAACATGAACAGATTTTGCCATGCAATATTATTTGAACAATGTTCATATAGTAGAGTTAGAGTACGTTTAGATGTGGGTTTGAATTATTCCTCTGCAGATTTTGCCGTGAGTTTGCTACAAATTTATTTATGACTGCAGATGTTAATGTAAATTTGTAGGTAATTTTACTCTTTGGCTATATTGACACCATTTATTATTCCTTTTGCTTACTTCACTTTGCTATTGATGTGGGTTTCACTGCATTTGAGGATGCGGATTAGTCTCATTTAACTAACCCACGTTCTGGCTCCCGACATTTTCTGTGCAGAATACACCCAGAAAAAGGGACAGGTATTGCCCAACACAGATTTTGATTATATGTTGGTAAAAATATGTGCTTCATGTGAACTATGGCACATATTCCCACTGAAAACAATAAGATGTGCTATGCACATTTTTTTTTAATGCACATTCTGACATGTTATATCTATCGGAATACCTGTGAAAGTCACACTGTGTGAATATATACTGATAAGCAAAAGGGTAACAATGTTTTGAACTTTTGACTTTTAGGCTCCATATCTCCCCATCGACTACAGCTTTGAACATGAGACTACCATCCTTTTATTGACAATCATCTTAGCTATTTCATATATAAATTTGACATGCAACTATTTAGCAAACGCTTGGTTATGCAGATTCTTATCAGGTAACTGCATTGTAACTGTTTTGCTCCTGGTGGTAAAACAATCTTTTTCTTCTTGTATACTTCAAATTGCAATGTGCTCTCACATTTCGTAATAGCTCAATGTGTTATTAGGTTGATTCCCAAGTAAAAGGTCACTGGTTCGAACGGAGGAGCAGTCATGAAGAAGATTTTCGAAGAAAAGAGAAACAGCAGCATCCAGCTCATTGATAGCGGTCTCGTGCTCAAGAAAGTTGCCAAATTGCATCATGTGAGTGCCATGACAGTTGGAACAATACGAAATGAAGTCTGTCCATCCATGATTTGTGGTCCAGTCAAAATGTCAAAGTCAACAAGTCGGCTCATCACAAGGTCTATCAGTTCTAGTGCGACAAACACAGTGGAGGTGGTTCATATTCTTCGCAATAGTGAGATCACAGACGTCCTTGCAAGCACCATGTTACACGCATTACACAAGTCTGGAATGATGGCCCGAAAAAAGGTGAAAAAGCCTCAACTTCAATAAAGTCATAAAAAGCGGCATAAGTTTGCAAAAAAGTCAGAAAAGTGGACAGTAGAATATTGAAAACGGGTGATTTGGAGCAATGAGATGAAAGTCAATAGGTGGGGCTTTGCAAATGAGTCTGGAAAAATCAAGGAAAAAGGAACCAATGAATCGAGAAATTAAAGGAACTGTCAAGTTCGGTGGAGGAATCCTGATGATATGGGGTTATTTTACAGGCAAAGGTGTTGGATACTTGACCAGGATCGATGGTGGTTCTCAATGCTGAGCTATATGTTAGTAACCTCTATGATGAGTTAGTTCATACCCTTGAATACTAGGGATATGAAAAGGACAACATAGTGTTCCAGCAGGACAATGACCCGAAGCGTACATCAAGCTTGGAGAAGGAATGGTTCAATGACAATGAAATAGAGTTGCTGGATTGGCCTTCACATTCCCCAGACCGCTATCCTTATGGGTAGAGTTGAAGAGCTGTATTCTTACCCAAGTCAGTTGACCAGTATATGCCAACATTGGGAATGTGTAGAAGAGACGGGGGATCATATTTCGATTGAGACATGCTTGAATCTACTGATGAGCGATCACTAAAAAAATCTAGATCGAGCCGATTGCCAATTTTAAATAAAATCGTGTCGATTTTCGATCTCGATCAATCGCCGATTTCCATTAAAGTCAATGGGAGAAGATGGAAAGAATTTATTGTGTTCATGGGCTAACTGAAAAGATAAGGACAGCATAGCTACAGCAGGTACAGCGGTAGCAGCTGCTACGGGGCCCCTTAGACATAAAACAAGACACCGGTATTGGAAATGGCACATGGTAACTGGCAGGAGCCCCCTATTACTTTTTGCACCAGGGCCCAAGAACATGTCATATATGTGGTGGCATCAAGAACATCCCAATGCGGAAAACGGAGGTTCAGCTGGCAGGGCCGTAGTTATATGGGGTGCAGTGGTAGCCAGGGATGCCGTCAGTCATCTATTAACTGTTTCAAGGTCCCATACCGCTAAATCAAATGGGGCCCCCACCCATTACTAGTTCCTATTTTTAACATATCACTGGGCCACTTTTTGATTAAGGCCCGTGACAGGCGTACTGCCCTATTGGTAGCCCTGGCAAGCCTTTTACAGTAGCCTGACCCCAAAACCAGCAAAAATGACCCTATGGACAATCAGAATAAAATCTGCAAGAAGAAAAGAGAATTTGAAATAAGAATTTTACAAATACGACCTTTACTATTGCTGTCTTTTATAGTGGTTTGACCCCAAAACCAGTAAAAAGGAACTTTTGGACACTCAGAATAAAATTTCCAAGAAGAAATGAGTATTTGAAATAAGATTTTTTTGAATAGGACCTTGACTATCGCTGTCTTTTACGGCAGCATGACCCCACAACCAGCAAAAACAGTGTTCTTAAATGCCTATACTTTGTACGTGGCAAATAGGAGTAGAAATAGAATTTTTTCTGTGGAATACCTGTGAAATGGAGTCTTATGGAACAACACTGACAGCAAGACAGCACATCAAAAGTGTTCTTGAATCCCTATAATTGGCAACTAGGATTAGAAATAGAATTTTCTATTATAGCAGCATGACACCAAAACCAGCAAAAATGACCTTTCAGACACTATAAAATTAGCACGAAGAAAAGAGTTTTCTAAACAAGATTTTTTTTTAATAAGACCTTGTCTGTTACAGCAGCATGACTCCAAAACCAGCAAAAACAATGTTCTTAAATGCCTATACTTTGTAAGTGGCAAATAGGAGTAAAAATAGAATTTTTTCTATGGAATATCTATGAAATGGAGTGTTACGGAAAAACTCTGACACCAAATCAACAGTGTTCTTGCTTCAGTCCTTGTAATTTGTGCACAAGCTGCCCCCCCCCCCCACAAAACTAAGTTGCCCCCCAAAAAGAACTACAGCAAGGAATTTTTGGGCAAGGCAAAGATACAGCATGCAGCTATATCAAAATCTCTGACTACTACTGTCTAGGATTCCCTAATCTTGCTGTACCCCAACCCTAACTAATCTATCTAGCAGCTTTTGCTTTGTGATATCGCTGGGCAATGGTGTATCTGCCTGCTTTGAAAAAAGAAGTGCAGAGATAGCAGTGTGATCAGTTCACAGTCTATAATAGTAATGGCGTTCAGCAGGAAGTAGTGTGACATTGATAAAACAGGTAATGGTTTGGACAACAGTATCTTAAAATGCTTGCTTGAAAAAGGCCATGTATTAACGGGCCGAAACGTTGCTATGGTGTTTTTCACTTTGGAATAAAGTTCACTCCTGCTTTTAAGATGCTGTCGTCCAAACCATTACATTTTTTGGAACTGGCTTGTGGTGAGTTGTGGGCTTGCTCACCCTAGGACAGACTTTGCATTCATATTGACCATAACGGATCTGCTTTGGAAATTTGTGTGCTGTTCCCATCTTGTGTTTTTTCTGGCATTGATAAAACAGGGTCATGTTTAGCAGCCAATGAGATTCCTACACCCCCCACTGGTGACATTCTTGACCCCCCTCTGTGCTCTGCACTGATTGGCTGGCCGCAAAAAGTACAGGAAACAGCAAAAATGGCACGATCACAAGTCTAGAGCTCGATTTATGATCCGATTTTATGAAAAAAAATCGGATTGAATCGAGAAAACCGTAAAAATCGACTTGATTTAATCTTTTCTCAACTAAATCGCTCATCTCTACTTGAATCTGATCGAAAGCATGTCCAGAAGGATTCATGCAATGTTAAAAGCCAAAGGTAGATTTTCAAAATACTAACAAATTAATAAAGCTTAAAATTTAAATTTTTATGAGCAAAACAGTAACAATGCAGTTATAGACAAGAATTTGCATAACTAAGCATATGTTGATAGTTGCAAGTCAAATTTATGTATGAGGTAGCCAAGAAGATTGTCTATAAAATAATGGTAGCCTCACGTTCAAAGCTGCAGTAGATGGTGAGATACTGTATGTAGCCTGAAAGTCAAAGGTTCTAAACATTGTTACCCTTTTGCTTGTCAGTGTAGCCTTTGTATCACAATCTGTGGCAAAATGCTGTGAAATCTGCTGAAATTATTATGTGGTTGTTCTATACCCTATTCATAAGTGTTATACTGTATTTTCAGTGCAGAATCCGTAACAACCATAACCATTAACAGGACTGAATGTTCTGTGTTGAAACATACATTTTTGCAAAACAAGATCAGCAGCACTGAAAAATTGTGTACTCCCCAGTGAACGTATATTGAAGTTCATTTATCAGGAAAATGAAAATCCAACTAGCACTTCCAAAAAGTAAATGGTCTTTGTTCACCCATGCAACATTTCAACTCTAAGCAGAGCTCTTTCAAAGACTGAAAAGCTTTAGAGTTGAAATGTTGCATGTGGGAAAAAAATACTGTTTATCTCATTATTACTGCTGTTTATCTCATTATTACCACAGCTACAGAAACACAAGATTTTATATATAATTTATAATTTACATAATGTTTAATGTCTATGACTGTTGAAATATAAAAAAAATTCTGCCAAAAAATCTAAAAAAAAAAAAAACGTTTTCCAGGAATATTTTAAAGAAAATACCCCTGTCACTTCAAAAGAAAGCTCCTTTTATTAAGTAAGCTACCTAGCAAACTAGCATTTACCTGATTGCTTGTGGATAGTTGGCACCAGACACACATTTAGGGCCACATGTATGAAAGACTTTCTTTGTTGCCAATAGCAACCAATCCGAGCTCCCCTTTCATTTTTTCAGAGAACTATATGAAGTGAAAGGGGAGCTCGGATTGGTTGCTATGGGCAACAAAGAAAGCCTTAGACCAGAAAAGTTTTCATACATGTCCCCCTTAGTCTGTAGTATTATATAGTAGTCATCCTAATAAATGGAGAGCTATGTAATAAATTGTAAGGCTGAGTATAGCCGCTTTGGGTAAGAGGATTCTAAGCTGGAAAATCCCATCCCTGCCTTAAGAAGATATATTGACAGGGGATTTTTGTCTTCGGTTACTTCTCTTCTCAATTTAAAATTGTGCCCTGATTTTAGGTTACACACAAAATACATATTTATTAAAGTGACAATTTTAAGGCTTGCCAAGCCTTTCCACAGTTTACTGCATAAAAGTGTCAGAGAACAGGACTTTTCTTTTTTTTTTTTCTTAAAGGGGATGTATCGCTTCCTTACTTCGGCTGAGTCACACTTCTCTTAGCTTCCCAGCTCTGTGAATGCAGGGGCGTTTCTTCCCCTCCCAGCTGGATGACATCATCCCCCCTTCACTGCTGGCCTGAGACTCCCCCCCCCCCCTCCCCTCTGAGTCCACATATCACTGTGTCTCTCCCTATCAGTCTTATTTTATAAGAGCTGTATACATACCACAGGCTGCATTCAATCTAATCTGAGCACTGATCTCTCACAGCTGGAGATGTATTACAGCTTTCTAAGAACGGCACAGATCTGCGTGTATGCAGGAGAGTTAGGCCATGTTCACACGGCTTAAAATGGGCCGTATTTCGGTCCGTAATTACGCGCCGGAGTGCGCCAATTACGGGCCGAAAACGGCCCATTCATTACGGTAATTCAAAGTTCTCATAGAGAACTATGGATAACGTCTCCTCTCCCCGCCCGGCGAAGCCGCTGGGCGGGGAGATAATTGACATGTGACTTACTAGCGGCGTCTACGCGCCGCTGGCAATTCAAGTCTATGGGCCGGCGAAGTGCCGGCCCCCTGCTCAGTCCCCCGCGACCGCCCCGCCCCCGTCCACACGGCGTAATAGCGGGGCGTAATTACGCCCTGCAATTAAGCCGTGTGAACATAGCCTTAGGCACAGGGTCAAAACTGTCATGTTTTCTCATTGTACAATCTGCTGCAGTCTGTTTCTGCTAGGTGTGGAAACAGAAAATGCTACGGCCCCTAACTCTGAGTCAGACACACAGCTCCGTGAATCGACCTAGGGGCTGTACAGAATGTAAATGAGCTCTCAGCTAGTGAATTGCAAGGAGGAGGGATCAGGAGGGATTAGACCCACACTGGATATCAGTGTGAATAAAAACACAAGATAAGGGACACTGTGAGAACAAGGCAGCTTTGCTAATGACATCCAATTGCAAAGTTGCTTGTTTTCACTGTCCCCTTATTCTGAAGACCATTTAAGGAAACGATAACACCCCTTTAAGTAGGGTTGATGCTATCAATCAACAATTACCGGTAACTCATTATGGATTCATCTACTTGGAATGTTAGGCTGAGTTCACACGCTGCGTCTTCTGAACACACCAAAAATTAATGCAGCAATAAAAACAAGTGTATTTTTTAATTAACCCAAATTTTACCTCTGTTCCAAATTTAAGTTAATTATAAAAACACTTGCATTCTAAGAAAACGCGTGAATTTTTACTTCATGTGTGTTTGATACCAGTGAGAAACTAAACAAAATAGCAATGCGTGAACCCAGTCTTTGGGACAAAGCCCTTTATTTGTTTTTTCACCTCTATAACCATAGCCTCTTTATTTTTTGTCACCTAGTCCTCTAAGGTCTTGTTTTTATTTTTGGCAGCCTGTAGGGAACATATAGAGCGACATGTTTGAATCCTGGTGCTGATAGACCAGTTCTAAATTGCTTTCAGATAGTATAGACTGCACCAGAATGTATGAACCTGTTCTTCTGCAGGTCATACATACAGGCGCATTGTAGTGCCATTACGACAACTCAGGCTCAGGCAGATTACCTTTAACCTGGTCTGGCTATTCTAACTGTTCTGCACCTAGATCTGGCGTCAAAGAATCAAAAATGTATCTACTTCTATGAATGTGATGCGACGCCCCCAGAACGCCACAATGTTTGGAGTGCACATGTTCATACATTCTTTTCGGCTCAAAACACACCAGAAAACTGGTGCAGTCATACACGTCACCCATAATGTGTTAAAAACTTTAATTTTTAAAAAAATTAGTATTTGTTTTTGTCTTATTATATTGAGACACCCATAACTTGTTTAGTTTTTAAATTTGTTTTTAACACACTGGTATATTCACTACAAAAAATCTTTTTATTTCATATTATGTTTCCATAGGATAAAAACTGAGGAATTGACCGGATGAGATGATTTTCTATACCCTTTGAGTACTCCAGTGTTTAGTTGCCCACTCAATGTATTGTTATGTGCTAGGATATCTCATGGTAACTTTATTATAGGCTCTTGGATAGTCTAGATCTTGAAAAGATTGATTATGTGGGTTAGGGACGAAATTGCCATAAGTTATCCTACACGTTTCCCCATTTTCACACATTGTGTGGCATGATGGTGACAGTGCCATCATGTCCAGGGATTGATGTCATTTTTATGATATCGATCCCTGGTTTTGATGTTGGATATCGGCATCGGGATCCCTTATGCCCAGCTATTGAAAATAACATAATCTTAGACTTATTAGAGCCATTAAAATTGGTTGCCGCATTGGATTTCTTTATCTTTTGATATCCTTAAGCACACTGTTGCTATATTTGAATGACAATGGGCTGTTTGGGCATAGAGCATGCGCATTGGCGTCGCTGAATCCAGGCTCCGTAATGGAGTGCGCGCCCTTACAGACATGAGCAGTAGACAGACATACACGTGAGCCGCAATTGACATGCGCACGACTATCTGTCATGTGCAGTAGAGTAATTGAGACGCCGAGTATGGCGTGTCGGACTGTCCGGTTCTATATGCAGGGACTCATGTGAGTAATGGAAACAGTTTTATAGATTTTGCATATTAATATGTACTGTTGTATTTGATATTTACATAATAGATCGTTCACGTTGTTTTATTGGTTGGCCTCAAAGGGGGTGGTGTCTTATAAAACATATATATTGTGACAATTTAAATTGTATTATTATGCTTGAAAAAGGCTCTATGTTGTTTTTCTGAGCCGAAACGTTGCACCTTTTGTACTGCTGATTCCACGTTAAAAGAGCAATCTTATGCTGACGTCCAGTGGATTTTTTTCTGCTATGGATTTATGCATGTGAGGTTTAGGCTGCCTCATTGTGGGATGGTCTGCTGCATTTTTTGCCTTTTTGGATTTCATGAACAAGGACTTCAGTGCTGACCCGTCTGTGATTTTGTTTTGGATATGGAGCCTGGAGATCGTGCACGAGGGGTTAATCCGAGTATGAAAAATTTACAGAACCCTGGTCCTATTACTACATCCACGAATCAATCATATGTGAGTACATATCTGTATACAGAGGAGGAAGTCCAGAAACTATTGAATAATGCAAGATGTGATGTTTCTTTCTTGAGTATACCTTCGATTGACATTCTTAAAAGAAAATATGAACAGGATAATAAGAGATTAATTACAGTGGAACTTCATTTAAATACTCTGATGGAATATTTTCGTGTCAAACGTATACCGAGAGGACTACGTTCTAATCTACGTCCAACTTTTTTTCTGCAGGATGAGGACTTTTGTAAAAAGTTTGAGACTATCAATAACAAATATGCTTTTGAGGTCATGTTATTGAACATAGATTATCTCCAGAAAGAACTCTCCTTATTAAATAATACTTTACAGAATTGTGAGACACAGATTAAAGCATTGTTATCTTCCAGTGATTTTGATGTATTTAAAGAGAAATTAAGTTTGAAATTGGCTAGACAGAGTGGAAATTGAGAGGATGAAGAGGGATAAGTGGCATAGGGACCTAGAGGATTATGAAAATGGAAAAGTCTATAATTGGCAAGGTCAACAGAATCAAAGAGTTCCATCTAAGAGAAGAGTTCAGAGATTTAATCGTCCTAAATTTGGATATACAACTATGGATTCGGATTCAATGGATGAATCTGTTAGATCTGATTTTTTAGAGATACGGGGACAAGAAAGAGGAGAAACCTCAGGAGGGGCGGTCTGAAACACCGTAGAGCACAAAAGAAGGAATCAGAGAGGCAGAATGAACAAACAGAGGGAGAATGTGGCGAGACCGACTACCAGGGGTCATCCCCAGAAATAGACAATGAGGTAAATCTTGTTGTCAATATCTCCTCCATTAGATTGTCAGATCCGTGTTTTAAATAAAGGATTGTCTTTTAGTCCATCAGTCCTATTTGATTGGTTTCAGTTTGAAATAGATCTACAAAATTTCTTTAGATGTTTACGTTTAAAAGTTTTTTTCCATGATAGAAGTGTGGGAGATAATATAGACAGATCAGATTCAGATACTGTAGACAGCATGGTCAGCTTGAATGATCTTGGTTTGAAGTTAAAGAGTAGTTTCTCCCCTCCTCAATCTAACCATATTGTAGAGACATACATTAAATTGACAACAGACAGAATTAAAAAACTTAGGGAAAAACACGATGTAAGTAGGTCGAATTTGTCTGCTGGTGAAAGGATAGCTTTGAAGGAATTGATGGAGAATCCTTTGATTGTTGTAAAGCCAGCGGACAAAGGGGGAGCGGTCGTGGTGATGGACAGAGTGAAATATGATCTTGAGATTTATCGACAGTTAGGGGATGAGGAGGTTTACACTTAGCTCAATCCACAATATCATTAATTTCCTTCATAATTCTAAATTTCGGATCACCATTCAGCTATCTGTGAGAGGATCCTAGATGAGAAACTGGGAAATTTTCTTAAGGTTACATCGCCAGTCACCCCTGTACTGTATATTCTTCCCAAAATACATAAGAGTTTGGTAGATCCACCAGGGAGACCAATTGTCTCTGGTCGTGACTCAATATTTAGTAATATTGCCATATTTTTGGATAAAGTTCTCAGATCCTTTGCCACGGCCGCTCCCTCATATATCAAAGACACATCCGATTTTTTAACTAGAATACAGACGGTCTCTTTGCCTGATGGATTTTACCTGGTGTAATTTGATGTGGTCTCGTTATACACGTCAACTGAACATGTAACAGGCTTGTCCGCAGTCTTGGGGGGCGCTGACCGACGCGGGGGTGCTCCGAGATACTCTCATTTCATCCTCACTCTTCTGGAGATAGTCCTCAGGAGGAATTATTTCCTCTATGGGGACAAGTTTTATCTCCAGAGGAGGGGTACAGCCATGGGGTCCAATGTGGCCCCCACATATGCAAACATCTTTATGGCTGCGATTGAGGATGAGTTTGTATGCCATTCGGGGTTCGCGGAGCACATCCTGCGTTGGTGGCGCTATATTGATGACGTTTTTTTGATTTGGACTGGTTCATTGGATGAACTGGAACTATTCCATACGTTTTTGAATGGTTGTAGAGAGGGTCTGAAGTTTACTAAGGTCTTCTCTCACACTTCTATTGAATTTCTTGATACAAAAGTTTACATCAAAGGAAATAGATTAGAGACAGATCTATATGTGAAAGAGACTGATAGGAATAATCTCTTGAGATATGACAGCTATCACCCCAAACACATGATAGACTCATTACCTTGGAGTCAATTATTAAGGGTAAGGAGAATTGTTTCAGAGGAATCAAATGTAGAGGGGAAGATTGAGGAGTGTGAAAAATTTATCGAGAGGGGGTACCCTAAACCACTTCTCAATAGATTTAAAAAGCGTGTGAGGGAGGTTAAGAGATCTGATACCCTGATTTCACAGAAAAAGAGCCCCAGTAATAGGATTCCCTTTGTATCTACATTTAATAAGATTGGTCCTAAGTATTAACGATCTTGAGGAAGGATTGGCATATCTTGCAAAAAGGTTTTCCTGATATTTTGGAATTTTCTGAAGCGCCTATGATGGCTTATAGAAGAAGTAAAAATATACGGGATAGATTAGTGAAGTCTGATCTCCCATCGCTGGCTGGCTTGAGACAAACTTTCCTAGCACCTCCCAAGTTGGGAAATTTTCCTTGCTTAAGTCGCGGCAATTGCAACAATATGATAAAGGGGGATACGTTTTATCACCCAATGTCAGGCAAACCCATTAAAATCAGAGGGAGATATACATGTCGTACTACATATGCGATTTATATGATTATTTGTCCGTGCAGTAAGATCTATGTTGGAGAAACTACGATGGAGGTCAGGGAGCGTATGAACAAACATAAGAGTACCATTCGTAGAAAAATGATGGATTTGCCTGTGGCACGCCATTTTAATGAATGCAATCACTCGATTTCACAATTTAAATTTAGAGTGATTGATCATGTTCCAAGTATGAGAAGGGGTGGTGATCGAGAAAAAGTATTATTAAAGAAGGAACTTAAGTGGATATTCGAATTGAATTCCTTGTATCCTAATGGACTCAACATAGAGTTTAATACCAGTAAGATCTAATGTCCTCTGTATATTGATGTATATGATGCTTGTATTGTTTTTAAATTTGTTTTTAACACACTGGTATATTCACTAAAAAAAATCTTTTTATTTCATATTATGTTTCCATAGGATAAAAACTGAGGAATTGACCGGATGGGATGATTTTCTATACCCTTTGAGTACTCCAGTGTTTAGTTGCCCACTCAATGTATTGTTATGTGCTAGGATATCTCATGGTAACTTTATTATAGTCTCTTGGATAGTCTAGATCTTGAAAAGATTGATTATGTGGGTTAGGGACAAAATTGCCATAAGTTATCCTTCACGTTCCCCCATTTTCACACATTGTGTGGCATGGTGGTGACAGTGCCATCATGTCCAGGGATTGATGTCATTTTTATGATATCGGTCCCTGGTTTTGATGTTGGATATCGGCATCGGGATCCCTTATGCCCAGCTATTGAAAATAACATAATCTTAGACTTATTAGAGCCATTAAAATTGGTTGCCGCATTGGATTTCTTTATCTTTTGATATCCTTAAGCACACTATTGCTATATTTGAATGACAACGGGCTGTTTGGGCATAGAGCATGCGCATTGGCGACGCTGAATCCAGGCTCCGTAATTGAGTGCGTGCCCTTACAGACATGCGCAGTAGACAGACATACACGTGGGCTGCAATTGACATGTGCACGACTATCTGTCATGCGCAGTAGAGTAATTGAGACGCCGAGTATGGCGTGTCGGACTGTCCGGTTCTATATGCAGGGACTCATGTGAGTAATGGAAACAGTTTTATAGATTTTGCACATTAAATTGTACTGTTGTATTTGATATTTACATAATAGATCGTTCACGTTGTTTTATTGGTTGGCCTCAAAGGGGGTGGTGTCTTATAAAACATATATATTGTGACAATTTAAATTGTATCATTATGCTTGAAAAAGGCTCTATGTTGTTTTTCTGAGCCGAAACGTTGCACCTTTTGTACTGCTGATTCCACATTAAAAGAGCAATCTTATGCTGACGTCCATTGGATTTTTTTCTGCTATGGATTTATGCATGTGAGGCATGTGAGGTTTAGGCTGCCTCATCGTGGGACGGTCTGCTGCATTTTTTGCCTTTTTGGATTTCATGAATAGGGACTTCAGTGCTGACCCATTTGTGATTTTGTTTTGTTTTTTAACCAAGTCTGACCCATTTTTGAAACATTTTATCTCGACAACTCCTTAACTATATTGGGGCAATTGATTGCCTTCTATAATATTTGGTTATGTTGTGATGTAAAACAGCTCATACATGTGTTAAGTACAATGCAGTAGCTTATATTAAAACCAAGTATATTGGCTAGTTGACGGTTTTTTCATGAAGCAAGCCAATTGCATCTCATTCTTCGTGAAGCTGCAAAGCATTAAGAAGAGGAAAGTCTTTCATATTTTCCTCTTCTATCAAGAACACACTATCCTCATGGCTGCTGAAGTGAAACCATATGTTCTCGTAATTCTGGGGACTAGGTGATACTTCACAGAGAAGAGGTTGTGTAGAGTCAGATCTTCCATAGATAGAAGTTGGAGGACTCTGCTCACGGTAACCCTCTGTGATTACCTTGGCATAGTGAACAGTGTCAATATTTATGTAATACCTCAACTTATTTGGATCTTCTGTAGAAGATGATGTTTGTTTATTGCATGCATGTCCATAATCTTCAAAAGAGACTGTGTCCTTGACTTGATTTTTCAAAGATGGAGTCTTTTCTTGCCGTCCAACCACAATGCTGAGTTCACTTGTGATAATCTGAGAACCATCATTTATGCTTAAAGTCTTCTTGGGTGTCTACAAACAAAAACATTGATTACTAGAAGCGAAGCTGAATTTTGATTATTAGGAGATAATCTAAGTTATATGAAGAGAGTGTATATATGAAGATAGTGTGTATATCACATTAATGTGCCACTTTGTTACCTACTTTAGTAGTTAAGACCTAATACCAATAACCTGCAGGGTTAGAAAACTTGGAGAATAGGTGGTAAAATGTAGATATTGGTTGATACTTAAATCTAGTTGGCCAAAAATAATCTACAAAAAGGTTTGGGAAATGAGATAAAATTCAAGCTATGGATTCCATAATGATTCAGTTAAATAAGAACCATGATCTTGTGTAGAGTAAAACCATGGTTTGTATATAATGTACGGCATATAATCCTTATTAAGTTATTGGGTTGGCTCATCATGCTGTTTTATAGATTCACAAGCAGCTTTTCATTCACTCTGTCTCATTCGAATGTGGGTGATTCTATAGCAGGGATTAGCACATTTAGCTCCTCTTTAATCCTTTAAGGACCAAGCCAGTTTTGGCCTTCCTGACAAAGCCCAATATTTGAAATCTGGCATTTGTCACTTTATGTGAGAATAACTTTTTCACACTTTTACCTATGCATGTGATTCAGAGACTGTTTTCTTGTGACACATTGTGCTTTAAGTTAGTAAGAAATTTTTATCCATACAATCCTTGTTTGTTTGTGAAAAATATCAAAATTTCGTGAGAATTTTGAACAATTTGTCATTTTGAAAGTTCAAAAATTTCTGCGTGCAAGACAGATAATTATTCACCACAAAATAGTTTATAACTAGCATCTACCATATGTCCACTATAGGTTGGCCTCATTTTTTAAATGTCTGTTTTTTTTTTAGACATTAGAGGCTTAGAAACTTAGTAGTAATTTCTCACATTTTAAAGAAAATTTGCAATATACATTTTTTAGGACCAGTCCAGTTCTGCCCGTGGCTTTGAAGGGCCTGTATGTTAGATACCCCCATAAATGAATCCATCTAAGAAACTAGACCCCTTAAAGTATTTACAACAGTGTTTAGGAAGTTTCTAAACCCTTTAGGTATATCACAGAAATTAAAGCAAAGTGGAGGTGAAATTTAAAAATATCACTATTTTTGCAGATTTTCAATATTAATCCTTTATTCACTGGAATACGGTAAATGTGACTAGGTTAATGCAACATAATATCAAGTCCCCAGATTCTGCCGTTTTTAGAGATATTCCATAGGTGGCCCTAGTGCATTACTGGGCCCCCCCAGAAGCCCCAGAATAGAAGGAGCACCTACTGGACTCTGGGGTCTCATTTTCAATACGATTTTATTTAGGCGCCATTTCAGGTTTGCGGACACTCTAAGATGCTAAAAATTAATAAACACCCCTAAAAATACCCCTTATTGGAAACTAAACCCCTTAAAGAATATATCCAGGGGTGCAGTGAGTATATAAACCCCACAGGTGATTCACAAATTGTTTTTGGCATTTGGCTGTGAAAATTAAAAATTTTTTTTTTCCAGCAATCTGCAATTTTAGCTTTAAATGTTACATATTTACAAGGAATCCTGGAAAAAAAGCACCTAAAAATTTGTTACACAATCTCTTCCAAGTTCGGCAATACTCTACAAGTGGGTGTAAACTGCTGTTTGGCCGCTTGACAGGGCGTATAAGTGAGGGAGCGCTATTTGGCTTTTGGAACATAGATTTTGGTGGGGCCATGTCGCATATGCAAAGCCCCAAAAGGACTAGAACAGGTGAAACCTTCCAGAAGTCGCCAAATTTTAGATTCAACACCCCTCATGGATCTCATATAGGTGTGTATTGTGCATTTTTGGCGCACAGGTGTTCCATAGTTTTTTTTTAGCATTGGGCCATGAAAATGGGGGGGGGGGGAACGCAGTTCCATCATTGTTTTTTGGGTTTCAATTTTACAGCCTTCACCGTGCAGTGTAAATGACGGGATAACTTAACTATGGGGGTCGGTACAATTACAATGATATAGATTTTATATAGTTTTGTATGTTTTATTACTTATGTTGTCCTATTCTGACAGTCATAACTTTTTTATTTTGCTATGTGCAGAGCTGTGTAGGGCCTTGTTTTTTGCGGGGTGAGTTGATGCTTTTATTGGTACCATTATGGGGTGCATATGACGCTTTGTTCACTTTTTATAAAGGTTTTTGTGAGGTATTTTGAACAAAATACAGCAATCCTGGTAGTGTTTTTTATTTTTATAGCGGTCACTTTTTTATTTTTTACTGCTTTTATACAATAAAAACACTTTCATTCAACCAGGAAAACACGTTTTTGCATCGCCATGGTCTGAGAACCATAACTTTTTTATTTTTCTGTGTACGGAGCTGTGTACAGGCTTGTTTTTTGCGGGATGAGTTGACTTTTTTTAGTGGTATGATTTTTTGGGGGGATAAGGCTTTTTGATCAGCTTTAAATCCGTTTTTTGGAAGGCAGGGTGAAGAAAATACCTCAATCCTTGTAGTGTTTTTTATTTTTAACAGCGCTCACCATGCAGTATCCGTGACAAGTTAGTTTTACTCTGTGGGTCGATACGATTACGGCGATACACAAATCATAAATTTGTTTTATGTTGAAGCACTTTAAAAAAAAAAAGTGTTTTTAGTGTGTAAAAGAATATTTATTCATGCCTATTTTCTGAGAGCCATAACTTTTTTATTTTTCCGTATACAGAACTGTGTAAGGACTTTTTTTTTGCGGGATGAACTAACATTTTAATTGGTACAACGTTAGCGTTTATAGGAGTTTTTGATTGCTTTTTATTCCATTTTATGTGCTACGGGATGAACAAAAATCTTAATTCTGTGATTGTTTTTTTGACGGCGTTTACCGTACGGATAAATTAACATGAGAGATTTATAAGGTAAGTGGTTACGCACGCGGCGATACCAAATATGGGTACTTTATTTATTTTTGATCTTTTTTGGGGCGATTGCCGTTTGAAAAGGGCGGTGTACGTGTTTTTTATTTTACTTTTCGTGATTGTGTTTTACTTATTTTTCACTTTCTTTTACTTTTTCACACAGGGGATTTGAATGAGTGATCTTTTGATAACTCATTCAATAGGAATCAGTACATAGCTTGTGGTTGTGCACTGGTTCCTATGGCAACTGTCAGTCACGATGCCGGGCCATGCCCACAGGGCACGGCCGGGCATCGTGACGTCACAGACAGCACGGAGGGCATAGAATGCCTTCCGGGTTGTCTGTGACGTCACGATACCCGGCCGTGCCCTGTCAGCACACAGCAGCCGCACAATCATGTGCTGCTGTCGCTGACAGAGGCGCAGGAGGAGCAATCTTCTCCTGCGTCTTCCTTAGTTATTGCGACCCATCGGTCGTGATAATTAAGGGGTTAACTGGCCCCCTCCGGAGCGATCTCCGGACATACCGCGCCAATCGCGCGAACTGCTTTAGAGTTCGCACGATCCTCAGGACGTATGCATAAGTCCAGATGCGTTAACCCCCAAATGACCTGGACGTATGCATACGTCCTAGGTCGTTAAAGGGTTAAGTAGCTGAGACATTACAAAGACATAAGTGCAGAAGATTTAATCTTCAATAAACAAAGTTACAGGTGTTCTGAGGAGTAAAAACAATTGCTTTATTTGTAAACAAAAGCTAATCTTGTTAGATTAGAGTCCACTCTGGAGTAAGCTCTGTCTATGGGGATGTCATTCCCTGCTCTCTGTCTAATCAAGAGGGGAGATATAGACGATAACCAAGAGACATTTGTGTGCACTCATAGCAGATAAAATCTCTGTTATCTCCTGACCAAGGTAAAATAAAAGACTATTGTATTTGGAAAAGGTCTTCAATTACTTGTGCCTACCTGTAGAAAGCTAATCTTTCTAATGTCAGTTAACATTGGATTCAAGAAAAACTGAATAAAGAGTAGGTGTTAAGGATGGGCATATGATTTGTGCAGCTGTACAGGACCCTGTTGTACTTGGTACTTTCGTGGTGTTCAGCGGGTACCCTAAACTTTTTATAAAGTAGTGTGCATGGTTATAGTCAAGTAAATCTCAGAGAATATGTAAAACTGCATTTTAATAACACTGGAATAAAACTGATGGTGCTTTGTCACCTGTTCTAAGAAGGAAGCCCACTTCACCATATGACTTTTGGCAGGGTCTGGAATAACAGGCCAGAACCGATTCTTCATCCTGTTATGGTAGAGAACAACAAGAGATATTTAGTAAAGTTACTTGGACTCACACAACAGTAGAAGAAATATTGCAGCATTTATATAAACTTTGAGATTTTGATTTCTATTAACTCCTTAACGACTGCCCACCTTCTTTTGACGTCGGGCATTTCAGGTCGTTCGTCTACAGCAACGTCTTTTGGCGTCGCTGCAGACGAGAGGACAGCGCGGAGGACGGGGCTGTACTATATAACCCTGATCCCAGTGCAGCTCCTGAAAGCTCCGGGAAGCAGGGGAAACCTCCACTATCCGATGCTTTAACCCTTTGATTGCCACGGATCATCACCACAGGGCAATCAAAGGATTTCCCTGCTCTGTCGGGTGATCAGAACACCCAGTGACCCGACAGAGCTCAGGGAACGGATGGACAGGCAGCCCTGGGAACCCAGAGCAGCCCTAGGGCTGTCTGACTAATAAGCCCATTATCAGGACAGACTGTGTGCTGTCCTGATCACTGCCTGTGTCAGACTGACACAGATTATAATGTATTTGCTTATATTAATATGCTTATACAGTACTAGTGTAAAAAAAAGAAAAAAAAGTAAAACAGTTCTCCCTTCATGGGATTTAAAAAAAAAAAAAAAGTAAAAAAAACATAAAAAGTGTAAAAAAAAGAATAAAATAAAAATAAATATTTAATAAAAAATAATTGTGCATACATTACACACATAAACATCCTACAATATTAGGTATCCACATGACTGTAATAATCTGTAGAATTAATCTAACAAGTTATTAAGTGTGAAAAAAATGTAAAAAAAAATTGATAAAAAATTGAAAAAAAATCTGCAATTATTTTTAAGTGAATTTAAACTATTCCCCTATAGAGGACAACTCGTCTCGCATAAAATGAGGCCTCATACAACTGCGTCATTGAAAAAGTAGAAAAGTTACAACTGTTGAAACGAAACGAGGCAAAAACTAAAAAAAAAAGTCCTGGTCATTAACTACTTCTCAGGCCTGGGGCTTAAGGGGTTAAATACACTCCTCAATACTGAAACTGCAATACCAAGTTTTAGAATTATGGAAATCACAGAATCCACCGACATGTTAAAGATATGCAAGTAATAAAAATAGAAACAAAATATTAAAAACATCTCAATTTATTCAGTATAGATTATAAGAAGTACCCATACTTACACACCCTAACATGATACTAGGGAGGTTATTAATGGTTGTCTGAGGAATGTTGCCACTTTATATGCATTTAGCCAAATCATCAGGAATAGCTGATGGCAACTGCCTCTGTAAATGCTGACCAGTGATGTCCCAGAAGTCTGGAGATGGTGTTTAGGACATGTAGCCTGCTCACAGCAGCACGATCAACATGTGGTCTGGTATCATCTTAAAAAAGTCTCTTCTGGAACACTTTGGAGAACCATACCACTGGCTCCACAACCAAATCAATGTAATGTACTGCTGAACTGCTAATGAAAATGAATTGAAGACTAGAGGGGTTTGACTACTATACATTATGCCACCCCAACCCATAATCCAGGGAGTAAGAAGAGTGCCACGTTCCTTTGTGAAGGCCTCTTCATAGCATTGTCTATGTTATTTTAAAACCAATTTTTGGCTATACTTGTGCCCAAGGCAAAAGCAGGACCCATTGCTGAAGAGGAAAGACCTTCATTTCCAGTCTCCATTGCTGTCTTTCTGTGCACCATGATAGCCTTGAGAGTGGTGGCGTCAGAACACTTGTAGCTGGACATTGGGCTCATAGTCCAATTTTATGCAAACGCCTTCTGATGGTTTGTACCACCGTTGTTTGCCACCCGAGGCTTGTACTGTGACATTCTCTTTTACTTGCAGTACAGAATGGATCACTATGCGCCATTCTTCCAACCAGATCCATCAGTATAGAGGTTAACTTCTGTGCACCTCTTGCTCTCATGCCAGTTCATCGTTCTTTTCCTAACCACTGTGACACACAACACTGAACAGTGCTGATATCTTGGCCTAGACATTTTTGTTGCAGTGATAAACCAAGTTCTCTCAGTTCAGGGATCCAATTCCTCTCATTTTACGACAAGTAGTGGAAACCGACGACTAAAAGGAGGAATCACACAATCATCCCACACCACTTAATCCAATTTTTGAGGTTTCATGTGGCTGCAAACTTTGCTTTCAACCCTGATTTATGCCCCATCCATATGACTCAGATTGTAGTTAAGTATATAAAAATTTGACCATTTGCAACTCTTAATGACACCTACTATTTTTTTGATTTGCATGTTGGCTTGTCCTTCTTAGTTTTGTAATTTCAATGTTGAAGCAATGCACTGTTTTGACACAGTTTTTGGATGCAGCGTTAAAAGCCAGTGCGTGAATCATAAAGGTGAAGGAAGTTTATAGGAAATGTTATCCTGTTTTTTTTAATCCATTCCTAGTTTTGGTTTCAAAATGCGCAAAACGTAATTTACAGAAAGATAATCACTATAAGGGAGGGTTGAGAGATGGTACATTTAGCTATAGAAACCATTATTACTGGAATGTAGACAAAGCTGACAAGAGGTGAATTCTTCGATCACTGCCTTATACATGATTGGATTTACCTTTCATGTTTCATGATGCAGGTAATAATCATGAAAACCATAATCAGGAATCCAAATAGAATGAAAATCAGGAGTATCGTATTGATGTCTTCATTATCTGCATGGGGAAGATGAATTGAGATTGTTATATTTATATTCATAAAACATTTCTCCCATTACCCATTCTCTGAATAATATGCGTTTTACACCTGGTTCTGGAGTGTCTATACATAATTTAGTTGGAGGGATTTTGATGCTTTGCAAAATCCCTGTCCAAGGCCGGCTCGTAGCTTGCACACTCGTAGCTATATTCAGAACTCTCATAGAAAGCGCAGCCATCTCCCCATTCTCTGAGAAACCTCTTTGGTGTGGTTTGTTTTACAAGGTGCAAATAACAGAGCACTTAAAGAGGTTTTGCCACGAAGTAAAATTGACGTGGGAAGCTTGCAAATTAAATATTTTAACCATTCATTATTTTTACAAGTTCTGGACCATTTTTGTTTTAGCTGCTCCCTTAGTGATCCATTGTTTACAGCTCGTCTCCAGGGGATACGACCAGGGCTGAGAGCTTCTCAGTCCTGGTCAGACATGCTCAGACATCACCTCTTCTCTCAGGCAGCTACTGAGTGTTCAAACCCCATGTCCTGTCATTCAACTCCTGTCCTCTGTACACCTCAGTAATTACAGTCATGGCCAAAAGTTTTGAGAATGACACAAATATTATATTTTCACATGATCTGTTGCCCTCTGGTTTTTATGTGTGTTTGTCACAAGTTTTTATCACATACAGAAATACAAGTGCAATCATATAATGATTAACAAAAGCTTTTATTGACAGTTAGAATGAGTTAATGCAGCAAGTCAATATTTGCAGTGTTGACCCTTCTTAAGGACCTCTGCGATTCTCCCTGGCATGCTCTCAATCAACTTCTGGACCAAATCCTGACTGATAGCAGTCCATTCTTGCACAATCAATGCTTGCATTTTGTCACAATTTGTTGGTTTTTGTTTGTCCACCCGTCTCTTGATGATTTACCACAAGTTCTCAATGGGATTAAGATCTGGGGAGTTTCCAGGCCATGGACCCAAAATCTCTATGTTTTGTTCCCTGAGCCATTTAGTTATCACCCTTGCTTTATGGCAAGGTGCTCCATCATGCTGGAAAAGGCATTGTTGATCACCAAACTGCTCTTGGACGGTTGGGAGAAGTTGCTCTTGGAGGACATTTTGGTACCATTCTTTATTCATGGATGTGTTTTTAGGCAAGACTGTTAGAGAGCCGATACCCTTGGCTGAGAAGCAACCCCAAACATGAATGGTTTCTGGATGCTTTACAATTGGCATGAGACAAGACTGGTGGTATCGCTCACCTTTTCTTCTCCGAACAAGCTGTTTTCCAGATGTTCCAAACATTCGGAAAGGGGATTCATCTGAGAAAATGACTTTACCACAGTCCTCAGTAGTCCACTCCCTGTACCTTTGGCAGAATATCAGTCTGTCCCTGATGTTTTTTCTGGAGAGAAGTGGCTTCTTTGCTGCCCTCCTTGACACCAGGCCTTGCTCCATGAGTCTCCGCCTCACAGTGCGTGCAGATGCACTCACACATGCCTTCTGCCATTCCTGAGCAAGCTCTGCACTGCTGGTAGCCCGATTCCGAAGCTGAAACACTTTTAAGAGACGGTCCTGGCGCTTGCTGGTCTTTCTTGGGCGCCCTGGAGCCTTTTTGGCAACAATGGAACCTCTCTCCTTGAATTCCTTGATGATGCGATAGATTGTTGACTGAGGTGCAATCTTTCTAGCTGCGATACTCTTCCCTGTTAGGCCAGTTTTGTGCAGTGCAATGATGACTGCATGTGTTTCTTTAGAGATAACCATGGTTAACAGAAGAGAAACAATGATGCCAGGCACCAGCCTCCTTTTAAAGTGTCCAATGGTGTGATTCTTACTTAATCATGACAGACTGATCTCCAGCCCTGTCCTCATCAACACCCACACCTGTGTTAATGGAGCAATCACTGAAACAATGTTAGCTGGTCCTTTTAAGGCAGGCCTGCAATGAAGTTGAAATGTGTTTTGGGGGAAAAAGTTCATTTTCTAGGCAACTATTGACTTTGCAATTAATTGCTGTTAAGCTGATCACTCTTTATAACATTCTGGAGTATATGCAAATTGCCATTATAAAACCTGATGCAGTAGACTTTGTAAAAATTAACATTTGTATCATTCTCAAAACTTTTGGCCATGACTGTAGTCAAACAGTGCAAATAAATAAAAAAGAAACCTCAATCAGGTCTGTGCAGCGATAGATTGAAATAAAATTCTCAGGTTTTGTTCCTGCAGGAATTTGAACCTAGGACCCTTGTGCCTGGCGGCAAAAACTTTACCTCTCAGCTACTCACAATGCTTTACATAAACAGACCTTTCTTTGACTACAGAGAGGAAAGGCATGGTGATTTCAGCCTGCTGGGTCACATGATATGTAGTTCAAACAAATCACACACACACCCCCTTCTGAGCAGACAGAGCTTTAGCGCTGGATGCAGGAGGTATGAAATGAGATTGTGGCAAAATCCCTCTAAGGTGCTAAACTCTAGAGAAGACCATGTGAAAGATAGCTACAGGGGTGAGTTTTAAGCACATGTTTGTAGAAGTCTATGGACTATCTGTGCCATCTATATGAATGAGATGAATATAATCTAGCAATCTTCCAGATTTTTAACTCCCTTTATAGTGGTATGGATATTTTTGTTATCAGAACATTTGATCTCTTACCCTGGTGAACATCCAGAAAATATGTGATCATACATGACCCCTAAAGTTCATCTTTGGGTGTACATTACAGAGACCCTGTACATTTGCCCTTATTCCCTACTGGTCTGCATAATGGATGTGCAAATGTTCCATCAGGAGATCTTTCTTCCCTACAATAGCTAGATAATATCTCTATAATTGCAAAATACATTTCAACCAGCATGTTGCAACAAGTGTCTTGTAGATTCTCATCAGGGCCAAGACAAGGCATTTTGGCACCTTAGGCAAATAGGACGGTTGACGCCCCCTCCGAGCTCTTTCTCACCCCAGGGGAAAATTCAAATCCCTGGTTCTGACCTGACAGATGGCACCTTCAGCTGCACCCACCCCATCTAGGTGAACAGAAAGGAAAAAAACATATTTGACCCATTTGTTTTGGGAGGCGCAGTATAAATAACATCTTATCTTTATTCTGTGGGTCAGAACAATTAATGTCTTCATTATCTGCATGGGAGACCTGGAGTTGTTTTTAACTGCATAACCATCTTCAGGAGAGACAGAAAAGCATAGAAATAGAGGCAAAAAGCAAGAGGCAGAGTATAGAAGGCATGTACAGTCATTGACAGTAGCTGTAGGGTTGGCCCCTGAAAAACTCCACCGGTGGGCTCATTAACAGCTCATATGGTGGGCCTCTAGAATCAACCCCACCTGTGGGCCCCAAGCATCCCAGTCCAACACTCTCTCGTTTTATACTCATCTTCTAGCCTCTGGCAGGATATAAAAGGGGCAGTAAGATGGCAGGCCTGGGATTGTGTCGCGAGGAAACCGGGTGGTGGAAGGGGGCGCCCCCCTCCTGTTTAACTGTTAAGATGCCGCAGTAGCATTAACCACGGCATGTAAGTCGTAAAATGTTTGAAATCGGCATTCTCTCCAGTTCTGGCCACTGAAGGCAGGGGCCGACAGATATGGAACAGGCTCAGCTCCCGAGCCCAATCCATCCATCTTTGTGTCCCCAGGCTGATAGGCAGATAGGTGCCCCAGGCAGTCGCCTACCTTTGCCAACCTGTTGTCCCGGCCCTGACTCTCATTAAAAACAAATGGAAGAAATGGCGTTAAAACACTGTACATCTCCATATCAGTATACAAGGATACATTATGCACCCATCACAGGCTAAAGCTGCCAGATTTTATGATCTATGTTGTACGACTGAAAGCAAGAGCTATAGTAGAGATCAAGGCGTCTGGAAAGTCCCAGGTGGAGGGTTTGATATTAGTCGATAACTCCTTTTACCGTCCAGCATAATTTGGCAGTCTTGCTTACCTAGTGCAGCAGTACGAAGCATTACAACAGTCCCGTTCACACTGCCTGCAGATGTTGAGCTCTTCAAAAACACTTGATAAGTGGTTGATGGATTCAAATCTGTTATGTTGTATTTTGTTACAGATCGATCTAGAGTTGAGCCTAAAATAATATAGTTATGATTATTAAATGCTTTAACATCAAGGTCCATTTTACTAATTTACAAATAAAAGTATATCAATGAGAATTTATAGAAGGGTTGAAGAGAACTTGACTTCAGATATGTCTGTTTTCATGAATTGTTAAATTCCCCATGAAATAACAATTTGGATGATTTTTGTTTCCTAGAAATATGTGCTCATGAACATGTGCTCCTATAAAGTCCGGCACTGTCAGCACTGGATGTAATGTTTGAGATTGTGCAGAGACACAGCATACTAGCAAATGGCATGGTAACAATCAATTGTCAATTTATTAATACACTTCTCATAGGAATAACAGAGGAACAACATTCTGTTTAATATGTTTAATATTTTAGTGTGGATATTAACTAAAATATCAGGAATGCTGACCGCTCCTGTGTTTTTAAAGAATTATCTTTTGTCAGACCTATCTGACATTTTATTACTTGAAGGGGTTTTCCAGTGTTTGGCAGCTCATGTGTATTGCAGATTACAGTTCCCATCATGCATTGCTGACCTATATTCTCTCCCTGTATTCCTCCAACTGTTGAAGAATAAGGGACACATGTATGAAAATTGTCTTGGTCTAAAAGTTACTTTGTTGCTCATAGCAACCAATCAGAGCGCCCCTCTGATTTTTTTCAGACCACTATATGAAATTTGCGCTGTGATTGGTTGCTATAGGCAACAAAGTGAGCTTTAGACCTAGACGGTTTCATACATGTGGCCCTAAGTCTCCTCCCTCTTGTGCCCCTCATGTTGTGTTCCCTCATTACTGAGCCTCACACAATAGCTCCTAGTATCCCCTACTGCTTCATAGATACATAGCTCACCTACCTAGTGCTGGAACTTAGCATGCCTGACCAGGAACTTGAAATTGTGCTACAGGTCGTATCTCTTGGCAACAAGATAAAAAAAACTGATTTTGAGCCAGTAATAGGTAAGAGATTATGTGGAAAACTACTGAAAATATTCAATTACTATATATTTAAGATTTTTACTTTGTACCTCAGATTTTAAATAGAAGTTGAATTTTGAATACTGTAATACCCCTTTAAGTTTGAAATAGCAGTGATTGTGGATTCTTACTTTAACACCTGGGATCAGAGTTGTCTCTGGAAATTTAGGACAACAGTGACCATGGCGTTTAGGTGATTAGACAGGGTAGACAGGCCTCTCTGTCACCCTATTTTATTTTTCTGCCTATGTAGCTGTATAAAGGCTTGATTTTTGCAACATACTTTGTATTTTTTAATGGCAACATTCTGAGGTATATTTAACTTATTGGTTAACTTTTATTAACTATTTCTGGGAGGAAAAGGAAAATAAAGACCAATTTTGCCTTCTTATATTTCTTATATTTCCTTTTTTCTGTTCAGCATGCACCATAGATGACCAATTGCCTTTATTGTGTGGCTCTGTGTAGAAATAAGGATACTAAATAGGTCTAGTTCATTTGTGTTTTACTACTTTTCAACAATAAAACATCTGTAACAAAAATATTGTATTTTATGATGCCACACTATGATACCCAATAGTTTCTTTGGTTGCTTTGTTGATGTAGCCATATGTGGGCTTGTTTTATGCAGACAAGATATACCTTTTATTGGAACTATTTTGGGGTATGTGTGACTTATTGATTAACTTATATTATTTATTTTTTTGGTGGACAGAAAAAAAAGCAAATATGCCATTATTTTTCACACTGTTTACCGTTGCAGTAACATGTCAGCTTTATTGCTTGGGTTGTTTTAATCGTGGTGATACTCTATATGTGTATTTTTTTTAGTTTCGTCAGACCACAGCACATGTAGGTCTTTGTTCCTGTGTGCATTTGCAAACATTAATCTGGCTATTATACAGTATGTTTCTTTTGGAGTAATAGCTTTTTCCTGGCAGAGTGGCCTTTCAGCCCATATTGATACAGTACTTGTTTCACTGTGGATAGTGACACAATGTTACCAGCTTTCGAGAGTATCTTCACAAGGTCTTTTGCTTTTGTTCTTGGGTTAATATGCACATGTTGGACCAAAGCATGTTCATCTCTGAGACACAGAACCTGTCTCCTTTCTGAGCAGTATGATGGCTGGACTTTCCCATCTTGTTTGTACTTGTGTATAATTGTTTGTATACATGAACGAGGCAGCTTCAGGTATCTGGAAATTACACCCAAGGATGATCCAAATTTGTGCAAGTCCACAATCCTCTTCCTGATATCATGGCTGATTTCTTTAGACTTTCTTATGATGTTACAAACAGAGAAGCAGTGTGTTTCTAGTGTGAATTAAAATACATCCACAGGTGAGTCTCTAACTCAGATGTTGCCAATAAATCAGAATCTTCCAAAGACATGACATCCATATGTATAGTAATCCTAGTGTATGTAAACTTTTGACTTTGCAGAAAGTAATAAAAATGCCTTCAAAAATTCTCTCTCTCTCATTATTCTGGCATTTGGCAAATATAAATAATTTTGGTAATCCTAATTGACCTAAAACGGGTAAGGTTTATTCTGATTTCATGTCAGATAGTGAGAAAAACATGCATACGTGTCTTTTAATATAGTGTATATATACTTCTGGTTTCAACTGTACATGTATTTTAAATTGGCTTATGTCCTCCATTCAATTTATATGCTGGAATGTATACTTTAAATGGATGCCTCCAACAGATGATATGCAGTCACTAATAGGGTCTCATTGCAAAAAAAAAATAATAAAAAAAAAATTAATTATATATATATATATATATATATATATATTTATATATATATTTATATATATAATGTTTTAATGGGGTAGTTCAGCAAATAAAAATATTGTTCATTGCAGCCTGGGCGGTTAAAGAAAAAAAAATTATGTACCTCCCTGTCCCCTGAGATCCACTCCACTTCACTTCCAGGTTTCTGCTCCGACACAGGAGAGGCTCATACTCCATTAATTTACAATATAGTACAAGTTTCTTCTGTGTGTCAGGATGAAAACCCAGATGTGAAGGGGGAGCGGATCCCTGTGGAGCTTTGGAGCAGCAGTGGTGGGGAATTGAGTACAACCTTATTTTTGTTTCCTACTCTGGTCCCATGAACAATAATTTTTATTTCCTGGACAACCCTTTTAAAATATACTTTTTTTTTTTTTTACCACATACCATTGTATGCTAGAGCATAGTCCACTACACTACACCATTCCTTTTTCTTGCCATGTAGTGTTGGAAAGTAGTCAGATACCAATATTTTTTATTTTTTTGGAAAGGGTGGCAACCGTAGCTAGGAGTAAGATGACTCTTTATTGGTGTTGCAGTTGTGTTGATTAGTGGAGCAGCAGACAGAAACCCCTCCTGATAGTCACAGTATACACCTTGTTAACAGCCATGCATTTACTACAGCCGTTAATAAACAAGTTATTTAAAGTTGATTTTCTTTTGATGACCACACTGACTTATAGGTCAGTGCATATTCGATCACAATGCAGCCATATCTCAATCTGCAATGCAACCTCAACAAGCGTACCCAACCTTTGTTAAAGGGGTTAAACCATTTTAGACAGTGATGACATATCACTAGGATATGCCATCATTGTCTAAAAGGTGTGGGTCCCACTTCTTGGACCTGCACCTATCTCATAAACGAGCAACAAAACCTCTCTGTTCTGAACGGAGAGGTGGTCGGGACTGTCCCATAGACATAAAAAGGAGTTCAGAAGTGTCGGTGCTCAGCTGTAATCATAACTCCCATTCATGTCAAAGGGAGAGTCCCGACCACCTCTCCATTCAGAACGGAGAGGTTTTGGATCTTGTTTAGGAGATAGGTGCAGGTCCAAGATGTGGGACCCAAACCTATCGGACAATAATGGCATATGCTAGCGATATGCCATCATTGTCTAAAGTGGGACAACCACTTTAACACTGAATAGCTAACAATACAACTGCTCTGAAAAAAGCAAACTATGTAAGTGGGTCTTTGATAGGGAAGTATTCAGGACTTGTGCCTAGGGCAGCATGAGCTATAAATACAGCCCTGCAATTGCCGTGCTTACTGGGTTAAACATCTAGGATCGGAGTTATCTCAGATCCTGGCTGCTACTGCAGGAGCCTGGCTATTAATCATCTCTGGGCTCCCACAGCGATCACCAGGACATGCTTGTATCTAAACTTTTTTTCCTTAAAATTGGTTTTATGTTGCAATTGTTAAAATTGCTTTTATGGTATTTCTGGTTATGTTACCACCTGTGCAATAGTTAACAGTCAAAAGTTGCCAGTTATTTAAAACACACAATGAATAATGTGAAAAAAATAGCTTCTCCCATCCTCTAAAAATAAAAAGATAAAAATTTAAATGTACTAAAAATATAGTTCTATTAATCAATGTGATTTGTGCTACAATAAAAAAGTTCATATGTGGCTACATCAATAGAAAAATGGCAACAAAAAACTTTTGTTCATAAAATTACTGTGCAAAAGTAGTAGAACGTAACAAAGACCTATGCATATTTTATATCACTGCTGTTGTTGGTTTGTGCTCTTTTAATGTGACGACATTTTTTTTTAAATGAAGTGTGCTATTATCCTGCAAAACTATACATATTTGGTAATCCTGTAATTATACCATCCCAAAGAATAAAGGTAACATTATTAGTATTAATGCTGAGCAGTAAACTGCATAAGTTTCAAATGCTAAAAAAATAGATTTTTTTTCCCATTGCTTTCAAAAAAGGTAATAAAAGTGAATCTTTTATGTACCCAAAAATGGAGCCACTGAAAAATATAACTCATTTTGAAAAAAAAACTCCTCATACCGCTACATTGACTAAAATACTTTAAAAAAAGTTTCTTAGACTCCAATGATGAAAACAAAAATATTCGTCCTTTAAGGGGTTCCACCACAATAGACAATGATGGCATATCGCTAGAATATGGCATCAAAGTCTGAAAAGTGTGGGTCCCACTTCTTGGGCCTACATCTGTCTCGGGAATGGGCCCCCGAAAGTTACAGAGCAGACTGGAGAGCTGATCATGCTTGCGCATGGCTCTCCGTTCCATTCTGTGGGTTCTGAACAGAAGCGAACACACCGCTTGGCTGTCATCAGAACTCCCATAGAACAGAATGGAGAGCTATGTGCAAGTGCAACCGATTCTCCAGTCTGCTGTGTGACTTTTGGGGGCCCATTCCTGAGATATGTGCTGGTCCCAGAGGTGGGACCCTCACCTATCAGATGTTGATTGCATATCCTAGCGATATGCCATCATTGTTTATCGTGGTAAAACCCGTTTAATGCTCTAAATAGGCTAGTCCTGAAGACGTTAAAAAGAACCTGTCACATAGTTTATGCCACCCTTGGTGAGGACAGCACAAGTTAGTGACAGACCTGCTGTTTCCAGCACTGTGTCCTTTATTCTGTAAGATGCTGGAGTTTCAAAGTACTTAATGCTCAAAACTGGTAGATTTCAGCCTGTTCTGCTAGAAAAGAGTCAGTTTAATTCATGACCTGCCCACCTCACAACTGATTAACTTATTACTTTGAATAGGTAGAAACACGTCAGGTGGGTGTGGACAGTATTGGGTGGGCGGGGCTAACACATGCTCATGACTAAGCTGGACTCTTTTCAGGCTACAAACTGCCAGATTTGAAAATCAAATGCTCTGAAACTGCTGCATTTTACAGAATAAGGGACACAGCGCAGGAAACAGCATGTCTGTCACTAGCTTTTGTGTGGGTGATATAAGCTGAAACCCAGCATGGTGTAACTGTATAAATGGCGTTACCCTTTGTATCGCTTTATCTATATGCAATTTTCATCGGTATTGTTGCATTTTTTGCAGTCTCCCCATGTGTTATACTGTGGCATTTTGCATACTGGTGTGAACTAGTACCTAGAGCATTTTCTCATTAATTAACGGCACCTGTTCTCTTTTCCCATGCAGCACAAGGGCTAGAGAGGCCTGCTGCTGGTATCCAGTCTATTTTTGCCCTAAAATACTGGGGAGCTTAGGGTACAAGTATTTTGTGCAGTGCACCTTCTAAGTGCCGGGCAGCTTGCCCATTTTTTGTGTGGGTGATATAAGCTGAAACCCAGCATGGTGTAACTGTATGAATGGCGTTACCCTTTGTATCGCTTTATTTATATGCAATTTTCATTGGTATTGTTGCATTTTTTGCAGTCTGCCCATGTGTTATACTGTGGCATTTTGCATACTGGTGTGAACTGGTACCTAGAGCATTTGCTCATTAATTAATGGCACCTGTTATCTTTTCCCATACAGCACAAGGGCCAGAGACGCCTGCTGCTGGTATCCAGTGTATTTTTGCCCTAAAATACTGGGGAGCTTAGGGTACAAGTATTTTGTGCAGTGCACCTTCTAAGTGCTGGGCAGCTTGCCCATTTTTTGTGTGGGTGATATAAGCTGAAACCCAGCATGGTGTAACTGTATGAATGGCGTTACCCTTTGTATCACTTTATTTATATGCAATTTTTATTGGTATTGTTGCATTTTTTGCAGTCTCCCCATGTGTTATACTGTGGCATTTTGCATACTGGTGTGAACTGGTACCTAGAGCATTTGCTCATTAATTATAGGCACCTGTTATCTTTTCCCATGCAGCACAAGGGCCAGATACGCCTGCTGCTGGTATCCAGTCTATTTTTGCCCTAAAATACTGGGGAGCTTAAGGTACAAGTATTTTGTGCAGTGCACCTTCTAAGTGCTGGGCAGCTTGCCCATTTTTTGTGTGGGTGATATAAGCTGAAACCCAGCATGGTGTAACTGTATGACTGGCGTTACCCTTTGTATCGCTTTATTTATATGCAATTTTCATTGGTATTGTTGCATTTTTTGCAGTCTGCCCATGTGTTATACTGTGGCATTTTGCATACTGGTGTGAACTGGTACCTAGAGCATTTGCTCATTAATTAACGGCACCTGTTATCTTTTCCCATGCAGCACAAGGGCCAGAGACGCCTGCTGCTGGTATCCAGTATATCCACCAGCCATTGACCTGTAAGTGTGGCGTTGTAGTTTTTTGTACTGTCTTCAGCAATGGGGGAATAAAATATGTGACAGGTTCCCCTTTAACTAAGATAATGACATGTTACCATGTAACAGTATTGTAGCTTTTATATTTTTTTTTTTAGCTGTAACTTTGTATGAGATTTTGCTATAGTTACCAGAAAAGCTCTCCTGAGTGTAGTCACTTGTGAAATGTAAAAACACAGCAGTTTGCCTTATCAGTCTGACTACAGATGGTGTAAGCCAGGTTACAGTACACTGCCATCTGTCCAAGACTGGTCATCAATTTAGCTGGCTATGTATTAAAAGGGCAATTTTAGTCTATTTTATAGCTTAAATTTATTATTGGAATCAGATTATAATTTTGTTATTTTTGAATGTTTCTTTTCTTGTTGTTTTTAGAGATATTGTATAATGGAGCATCTGTTTTACAGTAATGAAACAAAGTAGATTCTTTTTATAGAGACAAAATGAAAGAACCAATGTTTCAGTCATTAAGAGGAACACAATAGCAGGTTGGCACTGTACTAATTTTGCTCTGGGCAGATGTGGCTGGCTGCTCATATCTCATTCACAAAAGTAGTTGACATACCCAACGGCAATTCAGGTAAATGGTTGTTCATGTAACACATGACAGCCTGAGTCCTCCAGAGCAGGAGCACTTGCTGATCAGTTGCTCTGCACTGTGGGTGATAGAGTGGGGTCCTGAGGAGGTGACCCCATTGTATGTTGTCCATTTGCCCTAATAAGGTACAAAGACATGGATTGTCGTAATGGGACAACCCTCTATAGAAAGATATTTACATATCTTTGTATCCACATTTTCTGTTCCCATATGTCTTAATTGAAATAAATGTGCATATAGTCTTAATTAAAAATGTAAAACCATTCTGTATCTGTCCCTCAGTTGGCCGGCTTACCCGTTCTATTGCTCGTTTATCTGTAGGGCCAGCTTTTCCAGTCTATTGCCCGCTATCTAATCCTACTTATAGGGCAGATCCCACTCAAGTCGCTGTCTGTTGATGTGTGTTATAGTGTCCTGAGCTGTTTCTCGGTTCATACCCCCGATTTGTTTCTATTCTCTTTGTTTGTCCTGCCCTGACCTCCTGCCTGTGACTCGATTAGGATAGTACTCTACCTGCCCTGACCTCCTGCCTGTGACTTGATTAGGATAGTACTCCACCTGCCCTGACCTTCTGCCTGTGACCTGACTATGATAGTATGTGTGCCCTGACCTTCTGCCTGAGATCTGACTATGATAGTACTCTGTGTGCCCTGACCTTCTGCCTGTAACCTGACTATGATAGTACTCTGCATGCCCTGACCTTCTGCCTGTGACCTGACTATGATAGTACTCTCTGTCTGCCCTGATCTTCTGCTTGTGACCAAACTTCTGTCTATTCCTACAGTATTGTGCTTCTGCGTCAGCTGTCGCTGTGGGTGACCACGTCAGTGGTAGTGACCTGAAAGTTCTTTGTACAAGGGGCTGGTGCCAGTAGATCCCCCTCCTGACTCCTCGGTCTTGACAATGTCTACAGCAGCTATGAAAATCTATGTGTTCCCATGTTAATGGGCAAGAAACACACTGTGGGTAGTCTGATCCTGCAGTTATACTCCCCTCTAATAGTCCCTTACTTTTTTCTAAAATATATTTGGTATGTAAGCAACAAGGGAGATTAAAGGGGCTTTCTCGCTACAAAGATAATATCTGTAATGATGAGGACTGTAAAAATAAGCACTTTTACAATTGGTTTTCATTACCTAAATCATTTAGTATAGCAGGTATTACCTAATCTGTGAGTGTCTAGAGCTAAATCTGAAGCCTGGGAGTTGGGTCACGCCACCTTTGTTGTGATTGGCTACCTGATATTTAGTTCAGCCCTGGGCGGGACATGTCCCCTGTGTGGGGACATGCCTCTTTTCTGTTATTGGCTGTCCTGCACTCCGCTCTGAACTGTGTGAAAACAAAACTGAAGCTGGCTTTAGGTGTGTCTGTGTATATGTTCTCATTGTCTTTCACTGCACCCTGAGCTGTGTAATAAAGGCTGCCTGAGCTCCTCTCTGCTCTATGTGAAGGCTCTGGGCAATTACTGAGACTCTAACTGCTAGATTCACTCTTCCCCATATAACACAGCCTTTTACAATCTGTTCCCCTCTACCTCCTTCCTGATAACAGAGAGGGGGGCAGTTTGCATTTCTCACATTTGTTTCATCAGTTCAGGCTGTATGTATAACTGTTTACAACAATGCACGTGTTCTGGTTACAAGAAGCTTGTTGAGGGAGGTGATGGCTCTGCAGGCATGAGAAGTGGACATTACATCTGCAGAGCTGTGACATCCTCTCCCTTTCTCTGCTCACACAGAATTATGATGATGACTAAGGAGGGAGCAGGGAAGACACAGTGAGGGAAGACATGCCTACTGAGAGGAGAGACATGCCCCGTGATTTGAAGCTGTAAGAGAGATAGAAAGTTCAAGATGCCTGTGAAAGCCTGTACTAGGAAAACCCCTTTAACTACAGGTTCAGAATACCAGATTTTGTCTGTTATTACCATATGAAAACATAACATGATGGAGCAAAAATAAAGAGTTTGTAATTTTAGGATATGTACTGTATATTCAGTGCAATATTTGTGCAAATTCCCCCTAAAACTTAGGAAACCAGGTAAATGATCTTGACAGAATTAGAAGACCGTTGCATTATAACACACAGTAAAAATGTTTTTTGTGCATTGAAAAGAACATATATTAGAAGTCTTACTGTGCTCTGTTCCGCTTGAGTCAACCCAGAAAACCGTGTAGTTAGTTATGAATCCGTTACTTCTTTCTATAGGAATTGATTGCCATTGCACCGATGCCTGTGATTTGCTGACAGTTAACAATTTTATTTCTGGAGAAAAGTCTGGTGCTACAAGACAAAAGATGTAATATAAATGATAATCATTCCTTATAAATTACTGTACATTTACTGCATAGAAAGTTTCTAAGATTTGTGGCAAAGAAACAAGGGCGACATGTATGAATGGGGCTGCGCCAGTTTTCTGGGTTTCTTTGCGGCCAAAACTTGTCATAGCCCTGTTCTATAGATGTATGATAGTCCTACGCCCAAACTTAGCGCAAGATGTGACACTTTTGAATGCACCAAATTTGCGAGGGGGAAGAGGGAAGCGTGTTGCACCACAATCGAACAAATGTGGCAAACTAGGTGATGGCATATTGATTGCTCTATTGTTCTGTTGACCGGAATAGATAAGATTAGACTAGATCAAAAGCAATACACAAAAGGAAAACAGGGTAATCTTTTTCTGTACTGGGAGGGGGTTTCTTCGCATTTATCAGGTGCTGTTGCTAATACCTACACTTCTTAGGCCATAGCCCTCCATCAAGCAAACCTCTCACTGCTGTGCTATCAGCAGCAATAGCTGCCACCAAATTAAAGAAAAAGAAAAATTCCATGCAATAGTTGAAAATTGCTTGCCAATATGTGATAAAAAGTGTTGATGGTAGAGTCCCTTTAATGAAATTGCCATATGAGAGGTACAATCTAATATTGAAGTGAATGTGCTTGTACATTACCTCCTTCTTTAGAGTACACCTCACTCTCTCTAGCTGTTCCTATACAGTCCTCATACAATGGATAGAGCCTTACGTTGTACCTCTTGAATGGTGTTATGTCTGTGAATTGGATAAACAACAAAAGGAACACAATGTGAGATGTACTGAGATACATTGTAGCCACTCCTCTCCTTATTCTTATATTTTTAGGATAAAATAATTATTTTTAATGTTAATCATGTTATATTGTTAAACAGGGTGTCCATAGTCCATCCATTAGGGACTATCCACAAGTTTGTGCATCCGTTCACAGTGCTATGTTTACCAAATCTACATACTCTCTGTGCTGGAAACAAAGTGTGATAGACTACATTATTGGGTCCAGCATAGATAGCATGTACATTTTTCCAAACCATAGCACAAATAAGACTATGTTTGCTCTAGTGTTCTCTATTTCTCTCCTGCAGTACCGTATGGGATACTGTTTTTACACTGTATTCCAGATACTGCGAACAGAAGCCAACATAGACCAAAACATCGTGTGAATGGCCCCTTACTTTTATGTGGATTTGGAATAGCTGATGACAATTAATAGAACCCTCTGAATGCATCCACAATAGAGTCCATTTTATATGCCTTAATCTGTAATCTGTCAACAATACATACTTTGATTTTTGGGTATCACCAGTGTAGTTGATTCTTGGGGCTCACCACTGAAGTTCCCACCCACCAGTGGAATTGATTCCTAGGGCCCACCAGTGGAGTTGATCCTACAGGTCCAACTGCAGGGTTGAGTCTGTGGGTCCACCGGTGGAGTGGATTCTTGGGGCCCACCAGTAAAATTGATCCCTGGAGCCCACCAGTGGAGTCTATTCTCGGGGCCCACCAGTAGAATTGATCCCTAGTGCCCACCAGTGGAGTTAATTCTCAGGGCCAACCAATGGAGTTGATACTTGGGCCCCACCAGTGGAACGGATTCCTGGGACCCACCAGTGGAACTGATTCCTGGGACCCACCAGTGAAACTGATTCCTGGGACCCACCAGTGAAACTGATTCCTGGGACCCACCAGTGAAACTGATTCCTGGGACCCACCAGTGAAACTGATTCCTGGGACCCACCAGTGAAACTGATTCCTGGGACCCACCAGTGGATCCGATTCCTGGGACCCACCAGTGGAGTAAATTTTTGGGATCACAATGCAGCTACTGTACATGACTGCACATCCTTTTCATGACTTTTGTAGCCTGCCTATTTTAGCTTCTCTTTCTCTGCCTTTCTCCTTGAAAAGTACCCCAGACCTGACAATGGGCTTGCCAAGGATTTTCCTTACTTCACTGAGGGCCAGTCTGAGACGGGGTATATTAGTTGCCCCCAGAATTTTTTAAACTCTGAAGAGAATCACCCATGGGGTTTTTTATTTAATAAGGGAATGCTCTTGGAATTAGCCAACCCAGACATTTAGAGGCCAGCATAATTAGGTGTTAGTAGGTAACCTAAGAAAAATACCTTAAGTGTCTTATCACTAAAAATTGTCACAAAAAATTTAAAAAATCCAATTGCCATTATAGCATCATAGTCTATAGGAACAAGATATAGAATCAACAGTATTGCTAACAAAATTTTCATCACTCTTTATATAAGTGCCACTAACCATGTCTTGTAAAGGGCTGACTAGGATCATGAAGACAAATTAGAGGTTACAGTACCTGAGAGAGAATTAATGTCCATATTTTTTTTTATCGTGCTTTCAATATTCAATTTATATGTTAGCAGTTTGTATACGATTGGTAACATGGCGCCGTGAAAGTGCTACCCTTCTGCCTGATGCTGCTATGTTGGAGGCAAGATGATTATGATTGGAAAACGATCTAAAGACTTGTAGGCAGTAGGCTATTTAGGGAATGCAGCTCATAAGCCCACATACATGTAAATGGGCACATTATCCAAACAATGCATAGTGATGAGATATCAAGTTGGTGAGCTGACATGATTGTCGTGAGTGATTCTGCTGCTGAGATAACTGACCCTACTAACCTGTGAGAACTTACTGTTGGGATGTAACTACAAGGAAAGTGCTATGTATTACCCAGGCAGAAATTGAACTCTGAGACAAGGCCACCTCTGTGACATAGATGGCAAACCAGCAGTGATCACAGTGAGTGGAGGAGAGTCCCCTTGTGACAGCACACACTAGAACAAAGAAGGGACTATGAGTGTCTGGAACATAACCATTCACTGCCAGCAAGGCAGAGCTGCCAGGCCCGGCACATCCTGCCTCTGATCGCCAGACCCCTCTGTCCAATGCGTTCAAAGGCAGGACTTCCCGGTCCTAGCCTCCGACGGACCGCTCTGCTAATCTGCCTTAGGCCTTAACCTCCTTTATTTTGCAGGACAAGATGTACTTTCTAATGGAGTCATTCATTGTACCAGAATACTAACATATACTGGGAAACTGCAAAAAGATTCTAAGTGGGGCAAAAGGTGAAAAAAAAACATACTTGTGCCATGTTTGCAGGTGTTTTGCAGCCAATCACAGCAAAAGGGTGTGACCCGACCCCAGGCTTCAGATTTAGCTCTAGATACTAACAGATTAGCTAATATCTGCTATACCAGATGATTTAGCTAATACAAATCAATAGCAAAAGTGCTTATTTTCACTATCCCCATCATTACAGATATCATCTTTGTAGCAAGAAAACCCCTTTAAGCCTACCAGCCGCCGACCCACAATGCTGACGTAGGCAGAGCGATGACGTCACATAATTGTGCCACCCACGCCGAGCACAGAGACTGGCTGACCAGGAGCACATCGTATCGTGGGAACATGGAGAGACGTAGTAGTAGTAAAAGTAACTAGTTATTGTTTTTTTAACTTTAATGAAGCCTGTTTAAGCCCTGGCTACCTATGTGGAGCCCCTAGGGCTTCATAAAACCCTGCCTGCCTACCAATATGGGGCCCATATAGCTACCTAAACCCTGCCTACCTACTTATATGGCTCCTAGACGCTATGTAAACCCTGCCTGCCTTCCTATATGGCCCCCAATAGCTTCTTAAACCCTGCCTGTCTACCTGCATGGCCCCTATACCCTACGTAGGCCCTGCCTGAATACCTATAGAGCCCCTATAACTCACATAACACTAATTACTGCCTACCTAGGACCAATCTACCTACCTACATGGGGCCTACCTACCTGAGGCCCACCTACAGCCTACCTGTGGCCCGCCCATTTAGCTACCTGGGGCCTACCTACAGCTTACCTACCTACCTGGGGGCTGCTTACCTAACTGGGGCCTTCATACTGTCTACCTAGGGCCAATCTACCTACCTAACTATAGCCTACATACCTAATTGAGACCTGCCTAATTACTGCCTACCTACCTAGGACCAATCTAACCTGATACCTGGAGCCTATGTACTGCCTACCTACCTAGCTGGAGCCTAACAAGCTACCTACCTGGAGCCTATCAAGCTACTTACCTAGGGCCTACCAACCTATCTAATGGGGGTCTACCTGGTAACATGATTCTAAGGAGTACAGGCCTTAGCTGTAACACAATCTCCAGGGGGTGAATCATCTTTTCCTCCACTCCCCTCTAGTAGACTGTGCCTCAAAGCTATGGTCTGTACCTCTTGGAAGTTTGTACAGAGGTGGGGGGCAAGGAGTACGGTGCTGGAAAAGTGAGGATTCTAAGATATTTGTGTCCAAATTTACAGGGACAAGTGGTGGCTGGGAGAAGTCATCATGGTGGTCTGGACCAGATGCAGAACAAAAGGGAAAGTCAACGACTCAGAGAAACATCACCTCGGAGTCACAAGATGTAACCGCACTGTAATCTCATATATGTCTGCAGAGTCTGTGTACATGTATCTACAACTATATTGTTACTGTATGGTGGTAATATACAGTCTGCAGAGTCTGTGTACAGGTATCTACCACTATATGGTGTAGTGCAAAGATATTAATTGACCATCCGGAGTCCATATTGACAATATCTCTAAGAATATTAGATGGGAACAGTTAGCCTGTAATTTCTGTAAAATTCCTAACACCTGGTAATGCTTAGTGAGAAACGGTGCATGTTACCACATAGATACTACGTATAGATTTCTTATCAGTGTTCCTTGCATAATTTTGTTATGAGAACACTGTACCACATAACACTGTTTGATGGGAATGCAGGTGTTCATGGCTTAGTATTGTCAGCATCCGATGATGGATTTTTCCAGTGCCAGGTTAACCTCTGAAGAACTGACCGTTCGGAGGAGGTAAGCCTTATACTGGACAAATACTGATCTGTTAGTTAGTTAACACTTGGTTACGCAAGCTTTTGCTTTCAAATGAGATATAAATTGATAAGTTAAGCTAGAAGCCTGAAAACCTGTGAGCTATTTGGGGGACGCCCCACCGCCACAGTGGGAATCCCAGGAATTCTCTCTATCTTCGCTATTTGCTTCTCACCGCTGATGATCTGGATAGATGATGCATATGATTCCTGGTGAAGCTTTCACCTGTATAGAGGTATAATATAAGTACTTGTAATCCAAATTATGCATGCTTTGCCTTTGTAATCCATATTATGCGTGCTTTGTCTTTGTAATTTATATTATACAAAAGTGTACGCCATATCACACTATCTTCTTTTATTTTTATGTAATCACTGAATTCTTCAGATAATAAAGTTAATAAAGCATTTGATGTTTCCTTCTTTAAAGCCATATCCGACCCTCAAAATAGTTGGCAAAACATATGGTTACTGTAAGGCGGTAATATACTGTCTGTTTTGCACCTGTGTACACTGGTATATACCACTATATGGCGGTAATATTGATCTTTATTTAGTAATAGTATAGGGGTATTATTCAGTCACTATTTGGTGCTAATTTGTGGTTGTGTTATGGCGGTATAATCAGGTCCTTATGTAATAGCACTAGTGGTAATGTTGGTCTTGGTACAGTGGATTTGTTTGGTAGTAGTGGTGATATCTATGGTGAGGTATTCACTCCTTGTGTGATCTAGTAACAGACTTAAGACTTTACACCTTTAATTAGTTGGTTTAGTTTGTGCCAACGACTGAGCCAAAATGTTGACACTTTTTTGGCATATGGTGTTGCTTGTTGAATTGTCATAATAAATGTGGTGTAAACATGAACGCCAGCATTTTGGTGCAAATTGTACTAGAATTCTGCTGCAACAACCATCGTAATTTTGTCCCATCATGTGCTTCATTACTACGCTCTAGTTTCCATGCCGGATAGTCATCTCCTGACCTCTCACCCTACCATCTAGTGCACAAATTATATCTGACCTTGCAAAATTGAGCTCCTGCTTTCCTCCTGTTCAGTTTTCCAGTATATTTCACAGTTAGGCAGCTCTGCACTTTTATACCACTCCAGTAGGTAGCCCTTAGCTGAAGACTGTGCATTCCACGTTACTCGCAATTTGGAATCACCATCAGATGAAACTTGCATTTTAGACACTGGTGTTCCTATAATGACAAATGTAATGAATTTGATAAATAGTTTTGTTGTAAATTTATAGATATAGACCCATCAGATATTAAACTTATAAGGCTCCTTTTCACCTCACCCTTCCCTCCTAAACTTATCGTTCACTGTCAAAGCCTGCTGAAATCCATCTTGTCTTAGAATATGGTACAGTCAGCTGACTGAGGGTTCAGGTTATATACTGTAGAGAAGTCTATAACAAGGAGAAGGGTAGGGGTGGGAGTAGGACAGAGGCAGAGAGACACACAGAGACAGGTAATTACTTGATATAATGCTATAATTAAAGTAATAATTTTACAAGTAGCCTTGGTATAAGTATTCATAAGTAAAGAAAAATCACCCTCTGTGAGTCACAAGTTGTGCTGTGGCTCGTGCACCCTCGTGCATTGTTGCCTTCTCTTTGTGTCGCAGCCTGCCTGCCACGCACTCACCTCCCCATAGGACATCCTCTGGGCCCTCTCTGCTTCTACTCCAGAATGCTACTAGGAGGCGCACATGATTGGCAATTTAAAGGGCAAGCGCCCCTCTCACTTCTCCTGCCCAATCAATTGTTGCCTTTGGGTATTTGTCAGAGCTCCCTTCCCCAGTCTCTTGCCATATTGCTGGTGTGTTATACTGTGAACTGAGCTTGTTCTTGTGTGCGATTTTCCGGTTTAACCGTTGACTACATTTTCCATTTATAATTGTTCTCTCGCTGCCCTGACCTCCGGCCTGTGATCCTGACCTCGACAGAACTACACTCGCCCTGACCCATTGTTCTCAACCCATGTACGCCTTAAGATTCTGAACTTTGCCTGCATGCTAGCCACCACCATGAATGAACTCATCGTGGTGGCAACCTGGGAGTTCCTTTGCAGCAGAGTCTAAGCTAGATTCCAAATTCCATGGGAACACCATCATTCATCAAGTTTACATGTGGGGAACCCTACAACCCTGACTCTAACAATAATTCTAACCCCTAACAATAACTTAAACTCCAGCCCTAACAGTAACCCTAATTCTGACTCTAAGCCAAACTATAATTCTAACCCCAGCGCTTAACCCAACCCTAACTTACTTTAACATCCACTCTAATGACAACTCTAAGCCTAATTCTAATTCCAACCCTAAACCAAACTGAAATTCTAAACCCAACTGTAAACCCAGCCCTAACCCTTATATCAACTACAATTCTAACTAAAACTCCAACCCTAACCCCAATTTAGGATTAGGGAATTCTGTTAAAATATTCCACCTAACTCTACATGCAACACAAACCTCACCCTAACCCCACTATAGGGTTAGGAATAATTTGTTTCATGAATGCAGTGAAAATACTCCACCTAATCTTATTCAAACCTTAAAGTGGTTGTCTCACTACATTGATTCATCTGACCTCAGTCCTGTTTTCTTGGTTTCATTTTGAATTCAGGGGCGTGTTTACTGGCTTCCACTAAGCTGCAGTAGAAGCTAGGTCTGTAGCTATAGCAACCAGTGCCTGCATCATATCATGAGAGAGTAAACTGGTCTGTAGCTATAGTGACCTGAGGAGCTGATGCAGCCCATACTAGAGGGGATATCTATGAATAGGTAGGACACTGTTAATGGACACATATTGTAAAGTGACTAAAGTGACTTGTTTTTGCAAGATCTTTAACATAAAAAGCAATCCTTGTAGTGAGACAACCCCTTTAACTCCAATCTAAATCCCAACCCCACCTAAAGCTTAGGGATGATTTTTACCACAAATTCCGGCAAAATATAACACCTAACCTAACCCTACCAACTAAACCAAAACCTTAACCTTATCTCTAGCCAAAAACTCAACTTGGGGTTAGAGATTTTTTTTTACAAATTTCATCAAAATATTCTAACTTTCATCTTAGTCCTAACCGAACCCTAACTTCAGCCCAAACCAACACAAGGGTTGATTTTCCCATGAATTCTGCTAAAATTCAGTATGGTTTCACTCGAATGAAAGTGTCAGCATTTGGGTCAAATTTAACTGTGACTCAAATCCAAAGCACAACACTATTGATAAAACAATGTAGGATGACTGGAAAATAGCTTTGTAGCTTTTTGGTAAAATTATGTCCCATTTTTTCTGTGGTTTTATTTTTAATAGTGTAGGGACTCACAAGAAATGAGGAGCCTTTCCGGGGCTTGTGAGCTTGCATACTGTAGCTACCGTATCAATACCTCATATATGATATTTTTCCAGTATGTTATCATTTGTTTGCCCTCAAACACTGGGGAGCTTAGGGTATTTTTCGGACACCCTTTAAAATCCCTGGCGCCTGCTATTTGAATATTATGGGTGCTATTGCTTAACCCAGCATGATGTACCTGTTGAATGGCGTTACCTTTTTTGAATCGCTTATTATTGCTTTTAAAATTGGTATTTTTGCATTTGTAAGTCTCCCTATGTGTTATATTTGTACTTTTTGCTGGTGTAAATTTGTATCTAGAGCATTTGCTCATTAATAACCGCACCTGCTTTATATTTTCCATGGCATAGGGGCCCCAAAGAGCCTGCGTGGTGATTCAGTGTTTTCTTTAACCTTGAGCAGTAATTGTCCCTTTTGTAGTTTTTTTGGAAAATTTTTATGTCCCATTTTTTATGTGTGACTATGTTGAGCGATTACGGGGGCTATCGAATCGGGCGTAGTCGATAGTCGCCCACCTCGATAAGTTTTTCGAATCGACCCATCTCCGATGCCATTAAAGTCTAGGGGGAACAAAACCCCCTCATTCTTACCCCCCAAAAAGGGCTGGAAAAAGCGGGAAATTTAAAAGCCCACAACCAAATGGATCCCTTACATCTTAGGCCAACACTTGGGCTATAAAAAAAAAACAAAAAAAAGTCACACACCCATTCATACCCCCGTCTTGTTCCCAGCATGCCCCTTTAAAAACCTGCATCCCCCACAAATTAAAAAGTGCAGAAGGGGCCAGTATTTTTTGAACCTCTTTTACTTGAATGGACTTTGAATATCCCTGCCCTGGACCGCAGCAGACCTTCCCCCTTCTGCCCCAAGATTAAAAAGTGCGGAAAAAGGGTCTTTCAACCCCCTTTTTTTAGTTGAATGGACATGGACTAGAACTGCCCTGGACCGCGTATACCTTTAAAACCCTGCTGACCCCAGATTAAAAAGTGCCGGAAAAAGGATCTTTAAACCACCATTTTAGTTGAACTGGGACATGACTAGAACTGTTGGCCCGCGAATGACCATTAAATGTCTACCCCCAATTAAAAAAGTGCCGGAAAAAGGAGTCTTTCAACCCCCCATTTTAGTTTCATGGACTTTGACTAATTGTCCTGGGCCACAGCTGCCCCAGGGCCGGAGTTACAGTGGGTACGGTGAGACCCAGGCGGGCGTCCGTCATCTATTAACATGAGGTTAAAATGCCCTTTATAGCAGCAACGAAAACTTTTTTCATTGGGGGAAGCAGGGTGCGGAAGGGAAGTGTGGGGAGAATCCACCTTCCTCATACAAGTCAAAAACTGGGTAGGCTTGGCCCCTCCGTATAGTGCGGGGCCAATTGAGCTTCATTTTGGAAATATGGGGGTTAAAGCTCCTTTACACCCAGGTGCCCTTTTTCTTGGCTTTCTTTTTCTCTTTTTACTAAACGTGCTGGAGGAAATGGTCTCTGTACTTGTTTCTTGCCCGTGCTCCTACCCCCATGTCCTCTGATAACCTACACTGGTCAAGTTTTCCTGTACCCCCTTTACAATTCAGGGGAATTTTTTTTTACCGTTTTTTTTTGTACATGCAAGTTTTTTAGTAGTTTAATTCTAAAAAACAAAATTTTTAAAAATAGGATGGAATCTCCCCATGTTTTGTTTCTCTTTTTTTTAATTATATTAAAATGGGTTGCCCCAATACGGGATTTGATAGCTATGTTAAAGATCGCAAAAACAAGTCATTTTGCAATTAGGGGTTTTTTCCATTAAACGGCCCCTATTTTTCCCCGTTTTGACGCCCATCACCTTGAGCCATCTTGACAATTGACAATTGACAAAAAACAAATGTTGTTAAAAACAAAAATTTTTATAATTGGACCTTAGAAAGCGCATGTCACAGCAAAACCCCTCAAAAATTTCAAACATGACCCATGACCCCATTTTGACAATTGTGAAAAAAATGTCTTTAGAAACAACTTTTTTAGAATGGGCCCCTGTGTATTTGCTGCTTTCAAGCGCATGACCCAAAAAATTTAAATATGACTTCTCGCCCGTTAAAAAATTTGTGAGGAGAAAATTGCCATTAAAAAAGGGCCCATTTCTGTTCCAAAAGGGACCCCATAATTATTGCTGTATTTTCACAGCACAGCCCCCCAAAAAATTTAAAAAATATGTTTAGCCCACTGTTAAAAATTGTGAGGCAAATGACCCAAAACCTTTGCAATGCGAAAAATTTAAAGGGAAGTGAGAAAAGGAATAGGGTTTTGTAAAAAAAAACCCTTGGTGCCCTTTTACATCCCCCTACAGCAAAACCAGCAAAATGAACTTTGGGAACGAGAAAAAAAAATTGCAGTAAGAAAAAAAACTTTTAAAAATAAGTTTTCAAGAGGACCATTTCTTTTTGGGAGGGAATGTGAAGTAGACCACAACAAATCGGTGACCTGGGCAAACCCCATGCCTGATTATCTTGATGAAGTAAAACGTCCACATTAACTGTGGAAAGCCGGATCGTTTGTCTTAAATGACTCCTCGGTGTGCTAAGGCCCCCGCTCAAATAGACGCGGGGTGCTGGGCGGACAAACCTTATGGCGTGGCGAGCCGGGGGGCCCATTCGTCTTTTGGATCCCCCAAGGAGACTTTTGGGTCCGGAACACATAAAAAAAAACATGGGTGTTGAGACGCAATAGTCGTGCACCATGACTTAAAGCTGGTCTCTGGGTTTTTGGGTGTGTGCCCTGCATTGCTTTTTGGTTGGTGAGGGGGTAAATAAAGATTGCCAAAGGTCACCCATTAGGCTTCTCCCACCTTGCTGTGCTGCTGCTGCCCCACTACGGCTACTTGGCAATTAAATGCTGTCATCGCTGGCGTTTCCACCGTGACATTTTGAAGAAGTGAAGCAGACCAACAGATGTCTCCAGTTGATCATCGAAAGGGTTCCATTTCCTGTTTTTACTCTTTTTGGGGTGGGTGGAAGGAAAGTGCTGAGTTTTGTTTTGTAGGGGATCCAGGAGGTGCCCCCCAGAAAACTGTTTTTCATTTTTGAGGGCCTTAATGCGGGATCAGTTGGAGGAAATGGGCTCCCAAGCACTCATGTGAGAGATGGAGCCTTTGATTTCCCAAGCCTCGGGGTGGGGGCACTACAAACTGTTCTTCTCATCTTCTCCTCCGCCTAAAATTCCCCCAAACCTTTTTCCCCAAGGCGGGGCGTCGGTAACATCGGTGTTGGGAAAATACCTCCTCCTCCTCCTCCGCCCCTTTCGGCACAGCTTCAACACAGCCCTACTTGCCTGAGATGATCCCCCTAAAGGCTGATGCGCAACCTTGCACTAGCTCGGGAAAACCCCAACCACTGCCTAATGAGACCGATGAGTTTGTGCAACTGTCGGGCCTTGTGGTTTGAGGAGAGAAAGGTCCGTGTCCGCATCTGTGTCCGTCCCTCCCCCGTCGGGGGGACCTGTTTTTTCAGAGTGTCCAACGATGTTCCAGAACTAAATCCCACAATGCTCATGCTGCAAGGGCATTGTCCGCACGACCATTTTTGGTGGCTTCTTCAAAACTGGCAAGGATGGGGCAGGCTTTTCACCTGCCTCCACTCTCGTGGGGTCAACACCCCGAGGGTCCACACCCCTGTTGTCAGGCCATGTGCCTTCGTACTGCGTAATAGCATTGCGCTGCTTTCCACAAAAGCGGAGATGTGGAGGGTGGAATTCCAGCGGTTTCCACGTCAACAATGGACGGTTGAGGGGAGCCGACCAGCGGGGGAAGCGGGGGCAACGGCGGAATGCGAATAGACCTGAGCCTTCTTCAGCAGGCAGTCCAGACCTGGGTAGTCTTTAGAAATTTTTGGGACGACCCGGGTTATACATGTGCCCGGAAAGGGGGTTTTCTCCCCGCCACCCCCTCTTAAGGGCGGCCAGCAATTTTTTGCCGTTATCGCAACCCCTTTCCTGGCACAAGGTTCTTTTCACCCGCCAGTTTGTCTCGTTGCGGGGGCCTCCACAGTCTGCCTGTGTGGGGAGGTCTCCCAAAACAGATTAATTTCAAAACGGCTTGGTTTCTTGGGACGTGATCCCCCAGGGACTTGGGGGAAAAACCCTGCACCATCCTGGGTTTTGAAAAGCGTGCGCCGAGCCTGAGAGCCCCGTCACCCCAGGAAATCCACCGCTAACCCCCGTGAGCTGTCACAGAGATATGCGGCCTTTCCCTGCTTACTAGTCCAGTGTCGGGGGTAAGTTAACTTTTCCGGCCCCAGATGCAGGGCAACGCGTTTACATTTTTTGATGACACTGGCTGGGCCCGGGCAGGGGCGGCTTTTCTGGCCCAAAGAAATGCCTGCTCGGCATCTGGGATTGGGGGGGGCGAGGGCCATGACGTGGCGGAACCATTGTGTCCACCAGACGGAAAAAGGGAACATTTCCAAAGGGCCCAAAAACCTGGCAATGGACATTCAGGTTTTGGCTTTGGGATGGTTTGGGTTAAGTGTTTCTTTTTGTCCCAAACCTGGAAGACGAAGGTGGCTCTGACTGGCCCCCTGTACGGTGTGCAGGTCGTCAAAACTGGCGGAAGGAAAGGGGGTAGGAGGGTTTGGGGTGCTGGTGGTACTCGGGCGACGGTAGAGGCTGAAGCGGGGGCTGATCCCCATCATGTTTTAGAGACAGGGCAGCTGAGGGACGCTTGGGGGGGGCGTAGGGGGAGGAGGCGGGGGGGCAGAGGGTGTGACAGTGGTTGGGGGCCGCGTCGGGCGCGGCCTTTTTTGGCCAAAATGTTTCCCCCAATTCAATCTTGATTGCTTTCATGTGACTAGACATTTGGTGGTGGTTAACCACTTAAGGTTCTTGCCTCTACTTTTGCATTTACGGCAAAGGGCATATGACTCGGGGTGAATCAGTGGCTTGCTCAAAGAAGGGCCCGGCTTGGAGGTCCTGGGGCCTTTTTTTATGGGGATAAGCGAGGAGCGGGGGTTTTCATGACCGGGCTGGGGATCATATCAGCGATTTGGGACGCCCTCCTTTTTTTGGCGGGGCCCTATTGAAACTACCCCATCTCTTCTCCTCGTCCCGATGAAGCGCTCGCAAGCAAATTCTGCGGATAAGACCACATGGACCGCAATGTGTCCATCATCATCATCAAACCAAAAGGGGACTTGGGGTCCTGATTTTCTGCATCCCGAACTGGGGCTACAAGCAAGAGGGCCTGCAAAGCGTTGCCCCCCCGCCCCGGGTTTTTGCGTTTGGACCGGCTCCTTCTACCCCCCCTCTGTGGGGATCATAACTGGGCGCCCCCAGCTAAATCATCCTCTTTATCTTTAACATGCCTTCTGCCCCAACCGCATTTTGTCATCAAAAAGGTCTTCAGACAAAGGATTATCCCCCGTGGTGGGGACCGAGTTGAATTTGGGCTTTCCTTCAGTTTGGGAAGATGCTGATGATGTGATGACGACATTTGTGGCCCTGCCCGGGACGAGGGGGAGGTAAGACGTGGATGCAGGTTGCATTAACCACTGAAGGACAGATTGGGACACTGTTCGTTTCTGAGATTCACAGGGGGCCTGACCCCGCGTGACAGGCCTGAGGTCCCGCAACTGCATCCGTGGCTTTCGGTTGTCGCCAGCACTGGAAGGAGCACCTTCTCTCTACTCTACCTCCATGTGTACCCCCCTTTTGCTGCTTTACCACCTGCATTTCGCTCCATGTTCAGAAATATAAAAATTTGGAAGGTATGGAATAGTTTTTAAAGCCTTTTTTAAAAACAAAACCCGTATTTCAAATCCCCCCTTTAATCAAAACAAAAGTGGGATTCAAATTTAACTGAAGGTGTCTCTACAACAAATCTGGATGGGCAAAAGTGCAAAAAAACGATCGTTTATTTTTTTCTTATAATACACGGTTTTTTTTGCACCTTTCAATTCACCTTGGTGATATAAAATTGCTGTTTTAGATTTGTGCAAGCTGCGTCAATGAACAAAGCTTGTATGCGCCAAAGTCAAAAAAAAGTATTGTTATTTTTGTATAATTTCCGGTATTTTTTTCACCTTTCAATTCACCTGGGGTGACTATAAAATTGCTTTTTCGATTTAGGCAATCGCAATGAAAAAAAAAGCGTTGCGCCCCAAAGTCAAAAAAACGGTATCGAAATGATTGGATAATAAAAGGTATTTTTTTGGGACCTATCAATTCACCGTGGTGCTAAAAAAATTTCGTATTTACATTTAAGTGCAAGGTGCCCCAATGAACAAAGTGTAGTCGCCAAAGTGAAAAAACACGTTCTGTTAATTTATTGGATAATAAAAGGTATTTTTTTGGCACCTATCAATTTTACCAGTGGTAACACACAATTGTGGATTCAAATTTAACTGAAAGTAGCTTATCAACAAAGCTGGCCTGTGCCAAAATGAAAAAAAACGTATCTGAAAGTATTCGGATAATAAAAGGTATTTTTTTTGGGAATATCAATTCACTGTGTGACTACAAAAAAAGAGTCTACATTTAAGTGCAAGGTGGCTCAATGAAAAAGCTTAGTGCGCCAAAATGAAAAACACGTATCTGAAATTTTTTGGATATTACAAGGGTTTTTTTGGACCTTTTCAAAAAGTGTGACTTGCTGGATTCTAATTTAAGTACAAGGTGGATATATCAACAAAAGGGGGAATGGGCAAAATGAAAAAAGAAACCTATTGAAAAGATACTGTAATAAAAAATGGAGTTTTTCACCTAAAAAAGACCCCAGTTACTAGAAAGATTTTTTATCCTATAAGTTAGGTGCCCAATATCCAGGAAAAAATTTCAATAGAAAATGTTAATAAAAAAGCTTTGCAATGTCTACACTAAGTCCCTTTGGGGAAATTTATCCAGTATTCTTTATAAGTTGTCTGTGTTCGCCCGCGGGGGCCCCTCTCTCCCCTCCCCCCCCGTGACTTTACAGTGGTAGATGCCCTACCTAACTTTTAAAAAACTTCCAATCTCTAATCTAACTAAATTGTAAGGATTTACAGCTAATAGTGAGGTTTCTCTGTGAAGAAATTTTAATAATTTCGCGAGCTGTTTTGGGTACAAGGAGAGCGCAGCCTTTTGCTTGAGATGGGAACCCGAGGGTGAAAAGGAAACGCTGTTCTATGTAAAACGAGGTCATGTGATTTTTCCCCCCTCGCAAACATACACACCCCGTCCCTGACGTCGCACACAAATTTACCCTGCTCTATTCTTAAAACTGATTTGCTGGCCCAAAATTACAGGAAGCGCCGAAAATGGGGCGATCTTAAAGGAGCACAGATTTTAAACCAAATTATGCAGATCAAAAAATCCGATCACCAAAAAAATTTCCCATTTCAACTTTGTCATAAAACCGCTCAACAAGTGATGACTAGAAAAAAGTAATTTTAAAAAGTTTGTTTTATTTAATTATTATATAGAGGATGAATATTAAAATAAAAAAACTCGTTGTTTGGGGTTTGCTATTTTTTTACCCTCCCTGGGAGTAAAGTGTTCTGTTTTTTGGAGAAGCTCCTGCTGTATTGTATGCCCATATAAAGACACTCTTCTGTTCAGCTGGCACAGAGATGGTACAGTTGAGAATGGTTGTGTTGCATAAAATGTCATCTGTTTCATGTAGATCAAAGGAGCTCTTCACAGTGTACCACAATTGTTCTGCATTGGCCTTAGTTCTTTCCAGTTGCTGTAGAAAATAAACACATTTTACTGAGCTAACATCCGTTATTCCTCCAAAAAATTGCTAATTATTATTTCTTACTAACTTAAAGTACAATGTGTCACAAGAAAACAAACTCTTATCCCCACATAAAGTGACATGTTAGATTTTAAAAATGGGGCTCTGTCGGGAAGGTGAAAACTAGCTGCAGTGGTAAAGGGTAAAGAGTGTCTTCCCAGTGTGAGATTTTAATTAATTACATCCATGTGCCCTTAATAAGACATTTTGATAAGCGTTGCCTATGTTGGATAACCACTCTTATATCTGGAACCAAACTGTTTCACTTTAAAATAATTTTTAACAAGGTGAACCTGAAATTTCCCATAAAACTATTTTAATCCTATTTATTTTGTATTTTTAAAAAGGTAAAGTCACAAATTAGTGCATTTCATGGGACTGTACCTTCCACATTATTTGAATTCTCAATGGACCGTCATCTGAGGATTCCAATATTCTCCACCAGGTCTCTAATTTTCCTGTTGGAACTAAAATGGTGTTTAAAATGAAACATAATTTCAGTGGCTCATTACAGATGTGAAGGTTGGAAGAATAAAGACAACAAAAGTGAGAATACTATGGAAGACAAGGAAAAATAGTTAGTGGATCCCTGACAAAACCAAACTTGACCTTCTTCTTCTACTCACTATGAACCAGAATGATTTTTTACTGGAGAAGACAACTGCACTTGAAAAGTTAAGAAGAAGAAAGGGGTCACCATCAACAAGATGGAATGAAGAGAAGTCTAAAGATTCTTAAAACATTAGTAACTTTCAGGAGTGCAAACTCTCTATATAAATGAACTGTCGTACACCAAAACTAGGCCCATTTTATGCCAGGCACGTTTGAATGTGTAGGCGAATCAAATATGTTGTACAAGGCATTCCACACACCAGATTTTTGACAGATTTATTCAGGCACATCACACACTCATTCATTTTTCCCCCAAGCTTATGCTACTGCCACCACTGTTCAAACTTGGCACCCATTCACTGTGCTAATAACCAATGTTTGGCCGCCATAAATGTTAAGCAAGGGTCAATGAAAGTCAGTGGGTGCAATTACTGTCCACATGGATATTCAATTACACACCGTTATATGCACTTTCATGTCAAAGGAATTTTTGTCAGACTGCTCCTCTGCTGTCATCTTTCACACAGCAACAAAATTAAATAGCTATTGGTGGGAAGGTTCATCCTCTATTGCCATTATGGCAATATCCACTTCTGATGTTGTGGGCCAACATAGAAAGATAGGAGGCATTCGTTTTGGAGTGACCATTATACATACTTATGTACTGTTACCAGTTGTGACTTCTATTACCACATTGGTTACCTTCTTTTAGTTGTAGATAACAAAACTTACCTGTTTCTACTGTGGTAATTCTGGTTATTGGTCCCCACTCACTCCACTGCCCGGTTAGATTTCTACGGATCCAACGAATCTGGAAGTCATATTGTAAACCACCTAACAAGCCACACTGGTCCATTCTTTTTACATCAACTGGGATCTCTACAAGCTGAAGAAGATTAACTTAGTTTAAAAAAGGTTCTTTTCTTGTAGAGAAAACAGATTAGTTTTACTAAAAATTAATACTATAATACTCTTTAAGCAGACAGTGAGATAATGATAGGTGGATGCCTATAAAATGTCACGAATGGGTCCGCAGCCCCACCGGTCATGCTGCGGGCGCACACGTGCTGCTGCGACTGCCCCCCCCCCACCCCGGTGTCCGGAGCGAGTGGCGCCGCGGTCCGCACTTCTGGCCGCAGGCGCACTCGTCCCCCTGCACAGCACTGCTTACCTGACCACGCTCCTGCATCCCTGCGACTTCCCTGCCGGCCGGTGCGCAAATCCCCGCTCCTTAGGCGCGCGCGCACCGGCTCTCTTAGATTTAAAGGGCCAGCGCGCCAACAATTGGGTATGGCTGGTCGCTGACCCTATATAAGTCCCTTCCTTCCAGAATGCCCCCGCCGGATCTTTAGTGCTTTACAGCCTTTAGAGAAAGCGTTCCTTGCATCTAGTTCTGATTACTGTGTACCGAACCATTACGCTCCTGCTCCTCGACCATGAACCTCTGCCGCCTGTCCTGACCTCCTGCCTGTCCCCGACTACGCCTACGTCTCACGATTTTGTACCATGCACTGCCCTGGCCGCCGCCGCAAGCCAGTCACGCCAGTGGAAGCGACCTGGTAGTTTCCCGCCGCAGCAAGTCCATCCCGCTTTGCGGCAGGCTCTGGTGAAAACCGGGTTCTGCTTAGACTCTGCTCCCTGGTACGGCTTACACCATCGCTTGCGGTGGTCCAGCGGACCCACTACCATCATCCGTGACATATAATCTGGTACCTACAGTATCCAAAATGAACACTTATTAAAGACTTATGGTTTTAATGCCCTAAGGCAGTGTTCTCCAACTCAATGCCCACCAACAGGTCAGTTTTCTGGATCTCCCACAGAATGCACTTACAATAATTAAATCACCTGTGCAGCATAATTACATTAACTGTGCAATGCTAAGGAAAGCCAGAAAACATGACCCGTTGGTGGGCCTTGAGGACTGGAGTTGGGGATCCCTGCCCTAAGGTGTCTAAGTGAATATTACTCCTAGAATGCAGTGTTATACTGTATAACATGATTTTTTTCACAAGGTCCATATAAATAATGAGAATAAAATTCGATTTGCTTCTGTATGAATTACATGTGCAGGGAGATACAGAATGGGCCTACAGCAGCTGACTATGGATACATCTTACAGTCATACATAAGCCTTTAATAAAAAGAATAAATCATATATATGGAATTTCCTGGACTTTCCAGAGATTTGAATGAAGAACTAATCATATCCCTGCAAACATACCAACCAAGATCTGCCAAACTCATAAACATTATACTCGTTTATCACTTTGGAGGACCACTTTAAAAATAGTGTCAAGAGTTGCGAGGAGGTGCAATATACCAATTCTTTCTAAACTATGAGTTGGGCCTCTCTCGTGAGGCAACCTCCCCTCACCCAAACCCCATTTGTTGGATAGGTACAGGTAAGAAGGCAGATCAATACATTTTCTCATATGCTATATAGGCTTTTCTCTGATTGTACCACTATTTATAATCAACCTTACTCTTTTGAGCTTATTTTAATTTTATACTAGTTTCAGAAGACCAATAATAAATTAACCGCTTTAGGACGCACCTGTTTTCGTATTTTCTGTCTTTTTCCTCCCCACCTTACAAGTGCCATAATTTTTTTTATTTTCCGTCTACATAGATGTATGAGGGTTTGTTTTTACTGGTGCAAGATGTACCTTCTAATGGTACCATATCATATAATGTATTGGAAAGGTTCTAAAAAATTCCTTGTGGAGTGGATTGTGAAAAAAATTCTTGCACCATTTTTGTGGGGGTTAATTTTTTATGTACTTCACTGATCAGCACAAATTCTATGCTATGTTCTACGGGTTGATACAATTTTGTTGATACCTAATTTATATAGTTTTCATTATCTTTTACTACTTTAAAAAATATATATATTGCATTGCCATTTTCTGAGGCCAATATTTTTTTTTTCCTCCAATAGAGTGTTGGAAGGTGAAGTCTGGTCTTTATTGGTGCCAATCTGGAGTTTATGTAATATTTTTGATCTTTATCTAATTTTTAAAAAAAGGCAGGATTGCCCAAAAACCCCAGTTTTGAAATTAGACTTGTTGTACCATCCAGGATAAATAACATGATATTGAATGAGGTTTTATGGATTCAGTGATGCCGATAATGTTTATGTTAGCATTTTATTTTTTTAATTGTAAAATATAATTTTTTTTTTTTTTTTTACTATTTTTTATTTTAAAACTTTTTTTTTTAAATAGTTTTTACTCGAACATTAAGTCCCACTAGGGGACTTGAACATACGATTGCTTGATCACTTGTACTATTTACAGTAGTACTGACGAGCTACTTTATAAAGTCAATTAATTGATCTCTTTCTATTACACCCTATCTAGGCCTCTGGCTACCACAGCAACCAAACAGCCTTATCGTCACGTGGGATGGGGGCGGTGATCAGAGGCTGCAGCAGACTGCAAGCCCACATTCTAACCATTTAGATGCCGCGGTCAGCTTTACCGTTTACTTTAAACCATTGCTCTCAAATCACTATAATTTTGCCATGGACTTCTCCCAGTAGTAAAATCATGAAGTCACGGATTCTTCATCTTCTGGTATGTGATAACCATTTACACAAAGGTTTAGAAGTTGTAAGACTTACCCCAGTCCATTTCACATCTGTAACCTTTTTATAGTGAAGTTGACAACTCATGTCTCTTAAAAAGTCTGCTTTTTTTCCATATGTCCATTGTAATGTAACACAGTCCTTATGAGATACAGCCTGTTTAATTACTATAGGGTCAAGCTTCACTGAAATACAAACAAACAACTACTTCAGAACATACTACCAAGATATGAGAATATATATTTTTTTATTACCCACAAATTATGGAGAGCTGATTTTTTTGTTGTAGATAAGAATCTTAGTACATTGGCCCCAATCTCCACTGGACAATTACCATGTATATTTCACCTTGGCACACATTTATGTGTATAACAGTTTAGCTTATTTACAGTTTGACAATTTCACATCTGAAATTTCACATTCTGAACAGTCCTTGTTTACTAAGGAGGTCATGAAAATCCCAGCTCAGGTTGACCCAATAGGCTTTGGGTATGCACTTGCGTAGGACTTCACTCCTCTTTCAACTAGAAACAACATCTCCAAGCAACAGTGACCTTCTCCACTGCATGGATTGACAACAATGTCAAATATGATAAAAAGTATTGAGGCATAAATTTATTGAGGTATACATAATTAAGATACAAAACTCTAAAACAGTCACAAATGTTCTATTCTATTAAATACATATATTCCCATAAAAGTCTACTGCAGATTTTAGGAGTAAAACTTTCTTCCTAAAGCTGAACATTTAATGCTAATAAGCTAAAATCATGAATTAACATTAAAAGTACATTAATATATATTCCATGAATATTCATAATCCCTCTTGGATAGTTTATACTCAATTACAAAGAGCAGAACCAATTGCATCATAATTGGTGTAAAAAAGTGGAGGTGGAGTAGAACTAGAAGTGGTTACCCCACTCAGGGTAAATGTAGGGGGAGTATGGTGAGAGATTACTGCATTTTTTTCCCGCTCTGCTCAAGATAACCTGAAATATTACCTCGAGCATCTCATTCATTTAAACAGTATCTACAACTAAACTTGAGGAGGCAGTAAGTGGATATATTGGGACACATTTATCAAGATACTTGCGCCAAAAATTTGGCACAATTTGTGCCAAAAATAATGTCGTACCTGCTGAACACCATATTTATTATATGTTTTAGACAGTTCTACGTCACATCCCACGAAAGTATCGCTACTCTATAAAAGTGGTATGGCTTCATGAAAAAAGGGTATGTGGCTTAGCATGTGATGCCATGCGACAAAAATCTGCCAAAAATTTGGGCACAGTTAGAGGCATAAAGTAAGCCAATTTCAAAATGGTGTAAATTTAGACTAGACAGTTTTAACCTGTGCTATATTTATGCACACTGTGATAAATGTGATGCATAAAGACTGCCTAGTCTAGTTAAAATTGTTTAGGGTAGGTTCACACGGCTTATTTTGGGGCGCATGTCGCTGCATATTTCGCAGCGTACTGTGCTTAATATGCGGGGAAATGCGCCCCATAATTACGGTAATCCATAGCTCTCATAGAGAACTATGGATTACGCTTCCTCTCCCCGCTCGTACAATACGATCATATTGTACGCGCGGGGAGATAAGTGGCATGTCAATTATTTGTGGTGAATGCGCGCTGCGAGTAATGCATGTCTATGGGGCCAGCGGGCTGTCGGCCACACCGCGCAAGCTCCCGCAGCACACGATGTACTGCAGCGCGTACTGTATGCGCCGCAGTACATTGTGTGAACATACCTTTAGAGTTAAACACTATTGATAACCCTCCGACATTGTTTCAATTTGTTATAATGTTTAGTGGATATAGTTACACTGTGGTTATGACTTCTATTTCACCTCCTCATATTGTGATACAATTGAACCTGTTCTCTGTTTTTGAGTATAAACTATCCAAGAGGACTATTAAATATTTATGGTTGATTAAGGTACTTTTGTTGTTACTTTGTATGTGATTTTTTTACTTCATGAAGTTTTAGGAAGAAAGTTTTTTTCTCAGTGATTTATTAGTTATATCGCTTTCTCAGTTTTGAATTTATACATTTTGGTTTCTACCTACATTTTTGACTTTGGTTTTAGGAATGCTGAATTCTTCAGGGGTGCATCATATTTGTTTTGCATATGAATTAGTGCTGTTTATATTGCCAGGATGTTATGCATTATGGGCAATATTAATGTGTTCTTACTGTACCTAAAATTTGAGGTTATTACAAAATAATAAATTGTGTGATGAACTATTAAGATCTTGTCCTTATCTAAACATACCGTCTAGTCATGGGACCAGACAAAGAGGAGATGAGGTAGCGGATCCGATCTTGTTTTGCACTGTCACTTGTACTGACAGTTTTCCAAAGTTTTCAAAATATTTACGTGGAATAAAACAGAAATTGTCCCCTTTCGAGGGATTACATGTATATTCACTGTTTACAGGAGTTCTACAGTTATGCTTGGCCCTGCAATAGTCAACAAAAATCATTAATTGTACACACACACATACATAAACGACTGACTGCAGAAAAAACATGTTCCATCTAGTCTGTCCTTTTTTTTTATTTTTAGCTTAAAGTTGATAAATTTTTATCCTGGGCAGATTTACATTCACTTACTGTTGCATTTCCAACCACATCTGCTGGAAGTATGTTCATCCATCTACCGTCTTTCAGTAAAACTCCACTACTCTTTTTTTTCCATCCTGAATTTTAAATAAATCTTCAAAATAATAAACACTTTACCGAAACAGGAGGTATGGGTGTCTCCTGGTGCCAGCAAGGTCCTACGTATCAGGTTTACTCAGTAAGTCCGCTGAATAGGAGTCTGGTGTCAGTTGCTAATTACAGCTGACACCTGCCGCCAACAGCACGGAACAGAGTTGGCTCCATTCCCTGCTGTTTAACCACTTAGATGCAGTGGAGATTGCGTCCGCAACATCTAAATGAATGATATATGTCGCAGTACACCGTTCGTCACTCCGATCGGCACCCAAGTGGGGAGATTGCAGGGTGCCAATCCATTAATGTGGTGGCTGGAAGCCTAACAAATTCATATTCATTTCTTAGTAATAGATCCACCATCTTTAAACAACTTTCTGCATTGTTTTTTACTAAAATAAATAAATAAAAGAAAAAAAGTTACACATAATTGTTATTGCCAAATCCGTAAAAGTCTGATAAATTAAAACATATCATTTATCCCGTACGCTGAACACCGTAGAAGAAAAAAAATTCCAAAACGCCAAAATTCCCTTGAAATGGAAAAAAAAGTTATCAAAAAGTCGCATCTATCCCAAAGTGGTACCAATGTACACTTCAGCTTGCAAAAAATGCAGCCTCACTCAGGTCCATAAGTGGAAGAGCAACAAACTTATTGGCCTCAGAAAATGTAATTGCTGCGCAAATTTAAGAAATAGCGAATGTTTCTCTTTTTTAACAGTAATGAAACAATGAAAACCCTACATATTTGGTATTGCTTGAAGGTGAGGAGGAAAAAAAACAAGGAGCCATATTATTATAACTGGCTTTCAGGAAGAGGTTAAAGGTTTCTATCATGTCCCCACATCTATTCCTTCTTTATCTTGGCTATTCAAATTATAAACGTTAACCTGAAAGTGATAGGTGCAGTTAAAAATAGAGTTCATACACTGTCAGGTCTGATGTACCATGTTCATAAAACAAATACCGTATATACTCGAAAAGCCCTCTGCGGCTTATACTCGAGTCATCGTCGGCGTCCAGAAGCAGCCATGGGTCGGGTGCCGGCGGCGATCCTTTCAGCTGTATGCAACTCCTCTGGGAGCGCATACAGCTGACATTCGAGTCACCCGTCAGTGTCCAGGTGCTGCTATGGCCCAGGCGGCGACTGAGATCTCTTCAGCTGTATGCGACTCCTCCTCTGGGAGCTGAAGATACAGTACTATTGCAGAGCAGAGAGCTAGCGTTCCCTGCTCCGCAATAGGACTCTGGAAGGCCACAAGCAGACTTGCGGCCTTCCGGAGTGTCCGGCCAGAAGACAGAGCGCATCGGGTCAATGGGGGAAGAGAGGTGAGTATTTTTATATTTTATATTTTAAAAAACCCTGCTTATACGAGACATATACCTGTCTATACCTGCCTATGGGGACATATACCTATACCTGCGTATGGGAGACATTTACCTGACTATACAGGACATTTACCTGCCTATACCTGCCCATGGGAGACATTAAACTGCCTATATCTACCCATGGGGGACATTAAACTGCCTATACCAGCCTATGCAGGACATTAAACTGCCTATACCAGCCTATGTAATTTTATTGGTATCCATTTTTACTTTTGAAATTTACCAGTAGCCGCTGCATTTTCCACCCTAGGCTTATACTTGAGTCTATAAGTTTTCCCAGTTTTTTATGGCAAAATTAGGTGCCTCGGCTTATATTCAGATCGACTTATACTCGAGTATATACGGTAAATGGATTTTTAGAATGGCACAAGTAATGAAGTTTATCAGCCATATAAGCTATAGTACATGATTGAGAAGAAAAGGGGGCATTATAGGTTATGGAAAAGGTGTCAGAAACAGCCCAATTTCTGTATGTAAAAATAGGGGTGTTCCACGTATTTTTTCCCAACCCTTGTAGTTTTCTAGTCGTACATCTGATTACTTGCCTGAAAGATGACAGTGTGATATTTTCTTCCAAAAGTGAGTCTTTCTGAAGTTGCCACGTGCAGTTGACAACGTTTTTTGAAATGTTCATTAAGCAGCTGATGTTGGTTGGTGGTGTTGGAAGATCTGTAAAATAGTGGAATCATTAAAAGTAAATTCAGTAGTGTTATTCCTTAATATAAAACATCACTGTTTTTTGCTTGCCCGGATTTGTACCTTAGGAACATTATTCACCCCTGAACTCAACATTTTGGGGACCAGCCAGTATTTTTGTATCGACTTATAAATCTGTTAATATGGATTGCTTTTAGTGGAGCAAAGTTCAAGGTCTAGAAAATACCAATAATGTGTCTCCAGACTGACTTTATGCATTACATTTTTGTTAGTTAATAAATTCCTTGATCATGAATAAGGGACTTATAATACTTCATGGTTTACATACATTGAAGCAATGTTTCTATTTTACAGTCACCCAAAATGTTACTTTCTATCTAACAATGTTCTTAATCAATGAAATAAGTAAGGGGCCGTTTACACGGCAGTGGACAAATACCGGCCGGTTTGCCGGCCGGTATTTGTCCGGTTTTGCGGCCGTCCCCACGGCCGCGGGGGGGGGGGCGGGCTTTTTTCCGCGATGAGCGGAGAACAGCCCTCCCCCCTCCCATTGAGATGCTCAATGTTTTGTCGCTGGTCCGCCGGCGACAAAACCGCCGGGCGGAAAACCCGTGCAGTGGGGACTGCTGCACGGGTTTTCCATAGAGCACAATTGTGCTCATTTTTGGCCGGTTTTTCAAGCGGTCTAAAAAACCGCAAACCGGCTGAAAAACCGGCCGAAAACCCGTGCAGTGAGGACATGCCCTAATAGTCCATTTTCACACCTATCCTATCATTGTAACTCTGATTGATGTGGAGAATGTGGCATCACCCAGTTTTCCTGTACAGTACACTGGATAGCCTATCTAGTATCCAAGAAAGGTGGGTGACGTCAACTCTCCCACACAATCAGTTTTTGATTATGGGAAAGCTGTGTGCCTGCTGCAGGGGATATGGTATCATCCCTTTTACTAGTGATGTCAGGGTAGTGTCTCATGATGCTTTACCCTGGCACTACTACTATGTAAAGAGTAGTAGGCGACTTTTTTCTGACTGCTCCAGGATAATCTCAGAGGTCCTAATGCACATTCAGCCAATCAGTCTTATGACCACTTGAAAAGGTCAATTTAGCAAATTTATCAAAAAAGACATCTCTTCCTATCAGAAGAGGTAAACACAGTATATAATAATGAAGGCACCAAGACCCTAACAGCTAGCAGTGATTAGTTACTATGTACACAGTTATCACTGTATGTGAACTTCCAGTGAACAATTTGAGAGTGTGAGAAGGATAACACCAAATTTAACACACCTGCTCCCTATTCACACTTGAGACTTTGTAATACTAATGAGTCACATGACACCGTAGAGGGAAAATGGGAATTGGGCACAATTTGTCCATTTTCACTTAGCGGTGTACTCACTTTTGTTGCCAGCAGTTTAGGCATTGCTGTCTGAGTGTTGAATTATTGTGAGGACACATCAAATTGACGCTGTTCTACAAGCTGCACACTGACTACTTTACATTGTACCAAAGTGTCATATCTTTAGATTTGTCCCATGAAAAGATTATAATAAAATATTCACAAAAATGTAGTGGTGTAAACGTTTTTGTGAGTTACTGTACCTACATATACCTTATTAGACTCATACTGGGCAGACTGCATTACATTCATTTTATTTAGTACACTTTTTTACATTTGTATTTATTACATTTAAGAAAATGAAACTCACAACCAGCTTTAATGTTAATTTGGTCCACGAGCTGAAGTCCATTACTAATGTTGGCAAAGCACTGCAGCAATCCTGAGGTCTTGTAAAAGCTTGTAAAGTAGACTGAACATGTGCTTGTTTGAAGATTGCTGGATTGATTACATGGGATAACATCATCATCTAATTTCCACGTGACTTGATATGTTTCATTTGTTAAGTCATAGCAATCACAGGAAGCCAACAGAGGGGGAACCAATCTGAATGACTGAAGAAGCTACATTAATGTGACAGAACTGGACACCTAAAAGGAAAAGGAGGCAACACGATTATTGTATGAAAATCAAAAATGCATAAGGTCATATATAAATATTTTAACATGTTTTTATTTAAAATTTTCATATAAAAGAAATCAAGATTGAAGGGGTAAACTTCTCTTCAGTGCCATGGGCTCTGAATGAATAAACAGCACATACTCCACACTCCATGCACACAGGAAACGTGGGATTCTGTTTGTGTGATTAGTGCCGATCCCAGCAGTAGGAACTCCAGCAATCATAAATATATCAATTATCCACAGAGTGATAAATGTTTATGTCATTTTAGATCTAAAGCTATGTTCACACGGCTTAACTGCGGGACGTAATGACGCCCCGCAATTACGCCGTGTGGCGGGGGGCGGGGGCGGTAAAATGAGCGAGGGGCCGGCACTTCGCCGGCCCATTGACTTGCATTACCAGCGGCGCGTATACGCCGCTGGTAATTCACATGTCACTTATCTCCCCGCCCGGTGTATTCGCCGAGCAGGGAGAGGAGACGTAATCCATAGTTCTCTATGAGAACTGTGGATTACCGTAATGACTGGGCCGTTTTCAGCCCGTAATTTGCGCACTCCGGCACGTAATTACGGACCGAAATACGGCCCATTTTAAGCCTTGTGAACATGGCCTAACTGTTTAGAGTGATTGACAGAAACCTTAGTTATATAATAAACGTATGCACAGAACTGGCTCTGGATAGAGAATCCTTTTTAGGATGTTCAAGTCTGTGATTTCCACTATTAGGGCCACATGTATGAAACGGTTTTGGTCTAAAACTCACATTTGTCCCCATAGGTTTCTATAGGGAGAAAAGAAAGTTTTAGACCAAAACCGTTTCATACATGTGGCCCTTAGTGTTTATCAAGTTAACAAAAGAGTCCGAGAAGGATAGAAAAATGCACTTGGTTGCTCAGTCACATAACTACACATAAGAATATATAGACACATCATATATTAGTCTTCTGCTATTCCCTATCCCTATGATGCTTGCTCAGAATTGTAAGTTAAGCTACATTTACACACAAAACCAGTATGAAGAAGGGCCGGAACATCCGGATGTGATGGCCACTCCAAAATATTTACTTGGTTATCATTAAAGGGGTTGTCTCACTACAAGGATTCCTATTTAGGTTAAAGATCTTGCAAAAACAAGTCACTTTGCAATATGTGTCCATTAACAATGTGCTACCCATTCTGAGATATCCTCTCTTGTATGGGCTGCATCAGCTCCTCAGGTCACTATAGCTACAGACCGGTTTGATCTCTCCTGATAGGCTTCCAGTACTGGTTGCTATAGCTACAGACCTGGCTTCTACTGCAGCCTAGTAGAAGCCAGTAAACACGCTCCTGAATTCAAAATGAAACCAAGAAAACAGGACTGATTTAAGATGAATCAATGTAGTGAGACAACCCCTTTAAGCCGCTTTGTAACCAGTTTGGCAGTATGCTTTGGGTCATTGTCCATTTGGAAGACCCATTTCCGTCCAAGCATTAACTTTCTGGCTGATGTCTTGAGATGTTACTTCAGTATTGCCACATAATCTTCTTTCCTCATGATGACAACTATTTTGTGAAGTGCATCAGTCCCTCCTGCAGCAAAACAACCCCACAACATGATGCTGTAACCCCCGTGTTTCACGATTGGGATGGTGTTCTTAGGCCTCCAAGCTTCTCCCTTTTTGCTCCAAACGTATCCAGAAATGTAGGTCCTGTGTTTGTTCCTGTGTGCATTTGCAAACAATTATCTGTCTTTTATATGTTTCTTTTGGAGTAATGGCTTCTTCCTGGCAGAGTGGCCTTTCAGACCATGTTGATACAGTACTCGTTTCACTGTGGATAATGACACAATCTTACCAGCTTCCACCAGCATCTTCACAAGGTCTTTTGCTTTTGTTCTTGGGTTGATATGCACATGTCAGACCAAAGCACGTTCATATCTGAGACACAGCACCCGTCTCCTTCCTGAGCGGTATAATGGTTGGATGTTCCCATCTTGTTTGTACATGTGTATAATTGTTTGTACAGATGAACGAGGCACCTTCAGGTATCTGGAAATGGCCAAGGATGATCCCGACTTGTGATTTCTTTAGACTTCCCCATGATGTTACATACAGAAGCAGTGTGTTTCTGGTGTGAATTAAAATACATCCACAGGTGTGTCTCTAATTAACTCAGATGTTGCCAATAAACCTATCAGAAGCTTTCAGACATGACATCATCATATGATGTGTCCCAAATTTTTTAACCCTTTAACACTAACATAAAAAATTACTCTTAATTTTTTTCCTCCTTGCTCTCCAAAAGCCATAACATTTTTATTTTTCCACCTACATAGACATATGAGGGCTATTTTTTGTGGGACAAGATATACTTTCCAGTAGTGTAATTCATATTACTATAGAATATACTGGGGAACGGCAAAAAAATTCCACGGCAAAATGTGAATTTTTTTTTTACTTGCGCCATGTTTGTTTTTGCGGCGTTCAATCTTCAGTAAAAATTATGTGTTCTCTGTATTCTACAGGTTAATATGCATCCGGCAATACCAAACATGTAGGGTTTCCGTTATGTTTTGGTGGCGTAAAAAAATTCCAAACATTTTTTATATTTGAAATTTGTGCCACATCGCCATATTATGCGGGCCATAACTTTTTTGTACTGACACCTACGGACGTCAGTGAGGCGGCATTCTTTGCGAGCTGAAGTGTACTTTTTATTGCTAGTAGTTTGGAATGCATGCGACATTTTCGATCACTTTTATTCCAATTTTTATAGGGCATGAAATGACGAAAAAAACGCAATTTTGGTGTTTGGAAATTTTTTCTTCTACGTTGTTCAGCGTACGGGATAAATGATGTTATATTTTTATAGATCGGACTTTTTTGGACGCAGCGATACCAAACTTGTGTAACTTTTTTATTATTTTGTTGTCTTTATTTGTAAAATGGTAAAAGGGGGATGATTTGAACTTTTAATACTTTTTTTTTTGCACTTTAAAACTTTTTTTTTTTTTTGCTTTAACATTGAGTCCCCCTAGGACACTTCACCACTAGGGGGCACGAGCGTTAATACAGCCTAATGCATTGCATAGACAATGCATTAGGCTGTACCAATATGGCGTTTGCCCCACTTCCTGCCTGGGGCCGTAAGTGGGGCAAACGAGAACATGGCAGCGAAGGAGGCCTTCACAAGGCTCCCAGCTGCCATGTTCACCCATCGGGACACAGTGATCTCATCGCTGATGTCCCGATTGGAGTGAAGAACTGTGCGTGGCACCGGTTTTTATTCATTTATACGCCGTTGCCATCTTTGCAGCGGCATCTAAAGGGTTAAACAGCGTGAGCGGGCGGCACTGCCCCCCACGCTGTAAGCACCGGGTGTTAACTGCAATTAGCCGCTTACACCCAGTGGCTGTGTAACAGAGTCGCGCTGCGATCCTGTTACACATTTCCTTAACACCACCATGACGTACGCATACATCAGGGTGGGTTAAGGGGTTAAAGGCATAGTAATTCTAGTATATGTATAGTTTTGACTTTGCAGAAAGTAATAAAAATGCCTTAAAAAATTCTCTCTCTCATTATTTTGGCATTTGGCAAATATAAATAATTTTGGTAATCCTAATTGACCTAAAACAGGTAAAGTTTATTCTGATTTTATGAGAAAAACATGTCTTTTTATATAGTGTATGTAAACTTCTGGTTTCAATTGTATGATAATATGTAAGGTGATGTATTTGCTTGCATTTTTAGAAATTATTGCTTGTATTATTTAGTATCTGAATAATATTGAGAGGTATCAGTAAATATTCAAGATCAAGAGAAGAAAGAAGGGCCCAATCAAAAACTTGCTATGGGACCAAGGCTTATTATTGTCACTATGTAGCCTAAGACCTCAGTCACACAGCAGAGCAGTGTGCATGAAGAGTATTCAGTGGCACACAGAATCCTTACAGTGTCCTACTAGACTATCATATAATGTCTGTCTATGGCACTGTATTATTGCCACTAGAGTGAGCAGCACTTCCATATGCCTCAGAGTAAAACCAGAAACATACAGATTTACAGTATTGGCCCCAGACTTCAATGGTTTATATAATATAGCTGTGTAGATTAGGCCTTAGAGGGGTATTCCAATCCCATTGTTTTGATTCAGAGTGCATTATTTAAAAAATAACAGGAAGCATAGGCAAAATAATCAGTAATTAAACACATTGTACAGAATATATCACATAGGACATAAGAAAGTGGTTGAGGTGTTATATATAAACAATGTGGATATCAGTCCCAAATGTCAGTCTCTAAGCAGAGCACAGAAGCAGTTTGGGGATTAAAAAAACAACTGAAAACACCATGGCCTGCTTCAGCCAGCATATAACAAGGCGCAAAAGTCCTAGGTCATATCTTTCATGCTCTTGATAAGGCACAGTCCTGCTGCCATCGTTTGGCAGTCTCGCCCGTGGCGATGTGGTATAGACTGGACCTAGAGGTAGTGCCAGTCTTACAAGCTCTGGCAAAACACACTTCACCTACACACAGCTCAGTAATTCACAACAGACTCAGGCTGAGAACCATACCCAGCTCACCTGCCTCTGCATACTTACATAGGTCAACAAAACCCAGGCCTAGACCTAGAAATGTGGGAGTAGCCATCCCACCCAGCTCTTAGGCTACTCCAGTAAAAGTCTGGCCTGGATCGGCCACTTCAGCAGTAGCAATAGGCGACTGACATTATGAAAACACTGGGCCTTTACTTCACCAAGGTTAGGCTCCTCAGTGACACGTATCTACAGTCTATGACAGTCCCCTGCACCTTTTTACAACAGCCATACTCCTAATATACAGTACAATATTCATAGAAAGGAAGAAAAAAGCATCCAATTGCTTATCACAGCCCTCACAATATAACAATTGCCAGTCTGTAACGGGATAGAAGCAGATTACATATTATATGCATTGTGTAAACAGAAACTTAGGGGAACATGTATGAAAACTGTCTTGGTCTAAGACTTTCTTTCAGAGCTCATGTTTCATTTTATCAGAGCACTATATGAAATTTAAGAGGATTGCTGATGCTATGGGAAACAAAGAAAGTCTTAGACCAAGACAGTTTTCATACATACGACCCTAAGTATGAGGTTGAAAAACAATTAATGGAAGAGAGTTATACAGCAAGAAAAGAAAAAAAATGGGAACTAATTAAACTAAGGCTCATGTAGTGGATGTATATAATTAGCAACACTGCACAGGGTTATTTCAATTAGTACAGGATAATCCAACAAAGTATTAGTAAGATGTAAAGGGACACATGCACATATGTTTAGAACAGTATTAAGGCAGATAGGTAGTACTAGGAGTAACAACAATTTATCAGTGTTATCTAGATGATGAGATGTTAGAAAATTGGTACCACAGTACCCAAATTTTGTTAAACTTGGCAAGGGTCCCACGGTGTACAAAGACTTGTCATTTGGAAGGGAGCAATATATTTATGCTACATATATTCTGATAAAGAAGGGACATGATCATTCATCAAATTCTGGCTATTCATTTTATGGCTTGAAACAAGCTCTCCTGTGACAGAAAACACTGCACACTTGGTAAACTCATTTGGTCAAAAATACCAAGAAGGCAGAATTGTGGTTTCAAAAGTATAGGAGATCCATTGCTGTCATACAAAAATATAACTACCTGGACCTAAGAACCCTGGATTTGGGGACACATGTGAGGTGCAAAAAAAAAAAAAAAAAGTTATCTAGTACATTTAGGGCTTATGAAATCTCTTTCAGGGCAGTACTTAGTGACTTGTGAAGTCAAAAAGTATGCTAGGTGAATTAGACACAATTGCATAGCATGTTCTGGATACCATGGAGATACCCGAGTAAGCACCTCAGGAGCTTAACCCTAATCTTCCTTCAAAATAGCACCAATAAGTGCTTCCCATTTAGTTTTGCTACTCTTAACTACTTCCTCTCTCCATTGTGCAGGAAGACTGCTGTATCCAACTGAGATAATCCCCTTAGATTGGCCTTCCATTATATGTACAGAGAAAGTCAACTTAAAATTAATAGCTTCAACTTGCATTCGAAATTCATGTCACAACTGAAGAGACCGAAACAATACAGCAGATGAACACATCACCAATTTTCTAAATCTATTTCTAAAGGGGCTGTTGACATGACATTCTTACCATATCTCGCTAACAACCCATTCAATCCACACAGACAAATAAATCAAACCATAGATGTCCATAAATTAAGTGACGTGTAATAATGAGAAATGACACAGGGAAAAAGTATTGAACACATTAAGAAAGAGAGGTGCAAAAGCCATAGAAAGTCATGACACCAGCTGCAATGTATTAGTAATCAGAAAGCAATCCTGACACTCAGTGAAAAATAATATCAGCTGGTTCAACTAATGCCCTATAAAAGGTGTCTCATTATCAAGGTGGTACACAATGTCTAAACTACTATAGTTTTCAGTGAGTACTGTTGGGACCATAGTCCGGAAGTGTAAAGAACATTATTTTAACATGAACCAGCCACAACTGGGTTCTCCCCACAAGATTTCAGACAGAGGGAAAACAATTATTAGAAGAGTTGTCTAAAAGTCAAGGAACATCTGTGGAGAGCTACAGAAAGACCTGAAATCAGTAGTTACAACTGTTTTAAAGAAAGCAAGAATGCACTCAACCTCCATGGCCTGTATGCACGCTTATTATTCAATCCTCCATTGCTGAACAGAAAGCATATTCAAGAACGTTTGAAGTTTGCTCACAACATTTAAACAAGCCTGTGAAATACTGGGAGAATATAGTCTGGTCAGATAAACCCAAAATTGAAATCCTGCCATAATACTCACTATGGGCGACATGTATGAACGGGATTTACGCGTGTTTTCTGGCGTATCCTGCGCCTCACCAGCCCGAATCCGCTGTCGGACGCAGGGATGCGATGTTATGCGCAGCGTTCGCCACTTTCGGCTGCGCCTCACATGAAGGGGCATGCAATGGGCGCGGTGTAGGCGTTCTGGGGCGGGACGCAGCGCGCTCGAAAACTCCGAGCCATGTATGATCGCCGGTCGGCAAAGTGCGCCGCATTGCAGCGCTCGCCAGCTCCGACAGGCAGACCTGGTTGATTCTGGTCTAAATGATCCGGCGGAGGCGAAGTGAGCGAGAATGGAAAATGAGAGGAAACATATAGAAGATCGCAAGAGAAATCTCGGCTCTCAGCATGGAGTATGATTAAAAAAAAAAATCGCCTTTATAAAGGCGTAAAACATTATCAGAAAAAGAGCTCAAATCTTATTTAATAAAAAAAAATTTAAAAAACCACTTTCCAAAAATCTAGAACAGCGCTACATCAGGAATTAGGATTGTGGAAATTGCCGGGAAATACAGTTATTCAAATTCTGTAAGCGCTTCTCATTGGTCCCAATTCCTGATGTAGCGCCGGTGTCATCGACAAATGCATTGTTAGAGATTTGATTGATTTATGTTTATAGAAGGTTTCAGCTCTTTTTCAGATAATATTTTACACTTAATAAAAACGATTTTTTTTAATCATACTCCATGCCGCACGGTGCTGAGAGCCGAGATTTCATTGCCCCCATCTCTCCATTGACTACAATGGGACAAAGTAGCTCGCGCTCTGATTGGCCGGGATAGCCAAGCCCCCGCTAGGTCAACCAATCAGCTCTGTTCTGCATTTTTACTGTATTTTGAACTGTCCCGCCTTTGAATTTGATTGGTCAATATTTCTCCATAGGTTTTAATGGGTCACTGTCGCTCCTATTCTGATTGGCTGGTTTCTGCCGACCAATGAGAAGAGCTTACAGAATTTGAATTACTGTATTTCCCGGCAATTTCCATTATCCCAATTCCTGATGTTGCGCCGTTCTTGATTTTTGGAAAGTGGTTTTATTTATGTATTTTTTTAGTAGGTTTGAGCTCTTTCAGAGAATGTTTTACGCCTTTATAAAGGCGATCTTTTTATTCATACTCCATGCCGCACAGACATCTTCAATGATTTTTTGCTGTTTTCCAGCCTGTCTTGAATCGGAATACAAGTTCGGCGCAGTCCCTTCTGCGCCTAAGTCCGGCACTGCGCCCCACACACTGGCAAGGCGCGGTGAACTGTCCACCGCATGTATGAGCACACCTCCTCGGACGGCGAAGATTAGGCGCACTATTTTTGAATTCATCAACTTTTAGGTCTTTTTCACTAGAAGGTTCCTCTCATGAAAAATACAGCTTTGCTAGCTCTCATTTATAACCAAACATCCTGTTTGGACAGTATCACTGTTTTGTACAACCCCTCTATCTGTAGCGTCCCTATAACAGGCTCATCTAGGAATAGGCGCTAGCTGAAATGTACTTCAGTGCTGTGTAACCGGCCACAGCCTGCACAGGAAGTGTGAGCCTGAAGAGACTGTGTGGAGTGAAAACAGCCTAATGGAACAACCCCTTTAAGAAGTTGTTGGTAATGCAGACTGCTTTTTACCCCCAAATTACACTTGAAAAGGTGTGACATTTATATTTCAAGGTTCTATTAACAAAGGCAACTCAACATCTTTGCATGTACATTCTATCTAATACAGCTCTGGATATCCTAAAAGAAAGCAGAACTTTAGAGGACACTGTATGTCCTCTAAAGTTTTGTCACAGTGTCCACTCATTGGAGACAGTTAAGTCATGTGAGGATTAAACCAGTTTACCTTCAGCTGCAAAGAAGAGCAGCAGCACCAGCAGCACACCCTGACAGTTGTGCATGTCTTCCGTGTTAACTCATAAACTATCTAAGAATTAGGCCAGCTACATCAAGTTGTGCCTGCCAAGTAAAAAATACATTATTACATGCAATATATCAATTATAGGCATAGATAAAGTAGAAGAAGACAATGGTCATAATGACAGATTAGTACAGTGTGCAGTAGTACTGAAATGTTAAATCAGTAGAACAACAGTATTTGAAATCCAATGAGTACCTTAATAGGTGTAAGGTTAAAAAAAACAGTGTAATAGTTCAGAAGCTAAAACATACGTGTCAAACACAAGGCCTGCAGGCTGAATGTGGCCCACCACTTCATTTTATGTGGCCCTCAAGAGATTAGACACAGCAAACAGGGATGGACAAGATCCGGATGCAGAAGGACCAGCTCTCCACTTTCCCCAGAATTAAGCCAGCGCTTGACTTCAGGCACAAAGAAACATGATCCATAGTCTTCACCAGTTCCAAAAAACACATCTTCTTGATTATCTACATCCAAGACACATCATGGCATGGAGACACAAACAAATGTGTTGACCGTTTCATGCCAAGCCTCATTTCCAGGTTAGCTCCACTCGTTAAAAACACATGATCAAGTCCAAGACGTCATTGTAAAGGCAAACTACTATCTACTATGTATATGTCTGATTAAACCAATGTGAATATGCTGTGAAGGGTAAGGGAAGCCTGGTTACATATATTGACATTTAAAAAAAAATCAAAATTTCCAGGTGTACTACCCAGCTTCCTCAGCTGTTAGGATCCTGGACTGTTTCCACCACGCACACTCTAAGCTTTGGGTACAGCTTGAACCCGCAATGAATAAGTACCCAACTGCAGCTCTTCCCTGGTTAACTTCAGAGCAATTACCCAAAAAGTCTCTTAAACCAGCTCCCCTGCTTTTACAGACTGTGATACACACTCACAGATCATACCCCGTCTTGATGCATATACTCAAAACTGGTGGCACACTTACTCCTATCACAGGCAACCCGAGCCTTCCTGAGACATTGAGAGGTCTGGACTTTGGCCTGGGCAGTGAGAGGGGTTTTAGTGTCATGTGGGACATACTTAAGGATGGTGCAATTAAATCATATCCTGATCTTGCTACATCCTCAGGGAATGTAAGTTTCTCTAGATTCCACTACTATCAGATACGTAGTGCTATCTCTGCGCTGAAAGTCTCCCTGACTCTATGTAGGGCCCCTACTATTTTTGAATCTTGGTGTCTGCAGAAGATCCACAGTACCCACTTACTTTCCAAGGTTTACGATTTGTCTACAGCGGAGCCGCCTAAGCTAGCTTTTCAGGCAGCTTGGGAGAGAGAGCTTTCGAGAAAATTCTCTTCAGATGACTGGAGGAAGATGTTCTCCCTTGCCCATGGTACCTCAATATCAGTAAGGATACAGAAATTAAATTATAAAATAATCACCCACTGGTACAGAGTGCCGGCTCTATTGCACACACTCTTCCCCTCAGTTCCAAACCTTTGCTGGCGCTGTCTTAAAGAAGAGGGCACAATGCTGCATATCTGGTGGGAATGTCCTTCCCTGCAGCCTTTCTGGCTCAAGGTAATTGATAGGATCCAATTGATTTGTGGCGAGAGGTTGCAGAACGATCCGGCCTTCCTCCTTTTGTTTGCTTCACAATGCTCGACGCACTCACTGAAGGGTCAATTAGGCCTCGTTCACACAGCTTATTCTGGGACTGATTGGAGCCGTACTACGCGCCGTGCTTGCGCTGCAGTACAGCTCCAATCCGTCCCAGTAACTACGGTAATCCACAGTTCTCATAGAGAACTGTGGATTCCGTCTCTTGCGCTCGCAATTCCGGCTTGAATAAGGGGCGGGGCCGGGGGCGGGTCGGGGGCGCTGCCCGCCGGCCCCATAGACTTCCATTATCCACGGTGCGTATTGCACCTGGATAATGTGCATGTCAGTTTCTCCCCACCCGGCGGATTCGCCGAGCGGGGAGGAGCGACGGAATCCACTGTTCTCTATGAGAACAGTGGATTCCGTAATGACTGTGACGGATTGGAGCCGTACGGCAGCGCAAATCCGGCGCGGAGTACGGCGCCAATCCGCGCCGAAATCAGCTGTGTGAACGGCCCCTTACTCTCGTTCCTGCTAAATTTTGCCAAAGCAGTCATACCTAGATTGTAGCGCTCCACTCTCCCTCCCTCACTTACGGACTGGTTTAGGGAAATACATACGATCTGTAGGTTGGAAGAACTGTGATGTGAATCTAATGATGAATCACTCCAGTTCTTTAGGGTCTGGAACGACTGGTTGGTATTTTGTACGTCGTCCCACTACTCCTCCCTATCATAATAAGTTACTGCGACCGTGTAGATACTTCTTCACTGCTTCTGCTTACTGACAAGATGGTTCTAGCTTCGACTGGCCTCCCTCTCCCCAGTTTAATTGAGGTTATATGGCCTGTTGCCTTGTTTTGATGAAAATTTTTTCTCACTCTTTGAGTCACATTGGTATGTGCAAGAATGGACTTCTTCCTATCCTTGAATGGTTTACTGGGTTCTCCATATTCCTACGTGACTTTTCCAGACATGAGGGTAGATGCTACAGAAACTATGCCATTTGTTTGCCTTGTATGTCTTTTCTGCCCAAGCATGTATAAGCATTACACATCTCAAATCCCAGTGACCACTGGTAAACTTATACTCTTTTCAACACTTATCTTTTATTTGTGTGATAATATTCTCTAATCCTTATGCATGTTATGGTCCATCTTATTGTACTTGATTGTATAATTGAAATTTATTGATGCAGTTCATACCATAGTTGCTTCGACTTCTGTACAAACTTTATTTTGCTTGAATAAAGCTTTGAATATGGAAAAAAAACACCGTATATATTAAGCAATATTTATAAATAAAAACTTAGATCATTTCTATCATTAAGACCTAATGGGCCCAAGGCTTCCATTTTTTAAATCAAATTAGACTCCCTCTGTAACAGCAGGATGTGTCTATCTTCCCACTACTATTAGGTTAGGTACACCTAAGAGACACACAAATCTCATATCTTGAGGGTTATTTCCATGGCTTGCCTTCAAGCGTTCTATTAACTGGGGGGAACCAATGCCTGTTTTTATATGCTCCCTAAAACGGACATATAATGGACAAAATAGTTTTTCAAATGAAAAATGTTGCAAATGCAGCTAATTACATATACACAGAACTTGGTTTTACAAGTAAAGAAGTTTTTTATAGTAAAATTACACCCAATCAAATCACTTTGTTGCAATATACTGTGACCAGTTAAATTGCAACAAGGTGATTTGATTGGGAGGCTGTAATTTTACTATAAAAAAATTATTTATTGTAAAACCAAGTCCTGTGCATCTGTAATTAAACGCAGTTGCGGCTTTTTTTTTTACTGTAGCGCTTTACTCACTTTCGGCCACCATCTTGGTTTGACCCAGGGGTTAGTTCAGCTCGCAGGATCGCCATCCTTGGCAGAATAGCATTGGCAGACTGAAATTCCGACACCAGGAATCTTTTTACTGGCCTCAGCCAGCTTTATTGAGGCACATGAGCAATGGGATACAGAAAGAAACACAAACAAAATCCTTGACTGTTCGGCCACTCACTATACAGGTAACGTCCCTCACTACCGTGGTCTGGACCTGGCATCCAGAACCACAAATGTCCTCTTTGACCAGTCGCTGCTGGTTCAGGCTTCCTCAAGCCTGGGGGTAAGAAGAGCCTTCCTCTCTAGCTCCACTCCAACTGCTGGGAGCAGACCACACCCCTGAACACCTGCAGGCCCAGGCCTTTTATAGCTCTCCATGGACCCGCCCAAAACCTGGCCTGGAACATAAGAACCTGGAGAGTGAGAACAGCCACCCACTCATCTGCAGCTGTTTTGGGAAAAGCCAGCCCATAATGGCTGGGCATCAGCCGTACTAGCTATAGGTGTTAGCAACCTAGTGTTGCTGACCGACAGCCACTGGATTCCCCTACCGAGACCAGGCCCATGGTGGCACCTTGCTAGCAGGTGACCGGCTGTACGCTACCAAGTGGCAGCACCATGTGACTGCCTAAGGTCGCTCTGCCACAGAGCATATACGCTCTCTGAAAGTGGCCATTGACTCCCCCCAGTTAACAGAACACTTGAGGGCAAGTAATTTGAATAATCCACAAGATATGAGTTTTGCGTGTCTCTTAGGTGTACCTAACCTAAAAGCAGCGGGGTGATAGACAAACACTGCTGTTAGAGAGGGAGTCTAATTTGATTTTAAAAACAGAAGCCTTGGTTTCTCAATGATAGAAATGATCTGAGTACGTTTTTATAAATATTGCTTAATATATACTGTGTTTTTATTTTTTTTCAAATGTAAATATGTGTAACCTTTCCTTATTCTTAAGAGCATATTCAGATGGTTTGGTCAGCGATATACATAGTTAGTAGTAGTTGACCTTTAAAGTGTTTGTCTCATTATAAGGATTGCTTTTTATGATAAAGATCTTTCAAAAACAAGTCACTTTGCAGTATGTGTCCATTAACAGTGTCCTACCTATTCCTAGATATCCCCTCTTGTATGGGCTGCATCAGCTCCTCAGGTCGCTATAGCTACAGACCTGTTTGATCTCTCCTGATAGGCTGCCAGTGCTGGTCGCTATAGCTACAGACCTGATGTCCTCAGCAGCTCATCACTGCAGGCCAGTAGAAGACAGTAAACACGCCCTGAATTAAAAAAAAGAAACTGAGAAAACAGAACTGAGGTAAGATGAATCGATGTAGACAACCTCTTTAAGATGACATCTTGGTATTGATCCTTTGATCTTAAGTGGAAGATAAATTATGTAAATGATTCCCATACAATGCGCAACTTGGCGTGAAACGGCCATTTCAGCTATTTGTGTCTCCATGCTATGGTTTTTACTGAATTTAAATAATAAAGAAGACGTGTTTTTTTTGGTGAGTACCATGTGTCATATTTCTTTGTGATGTGCCTCTTATGAATGTGCTTTAGACTCTTTTCATTTAGTTGTGCACCCGGTTTTTTTTCACGTTTTTCACTGCAGATATGGTCAAGCTGAGCAATAATCCATATGGAAGGTTTGTCCTCATGCTTCCATGCCCTTTGCTGGGGTATGATTGGTGAAGTGTCGTCATCTTTTTCTGTTTGTATTTTGTAAGCTACATTGAATTCGGCACACAAGCGTGCACCTCAACATTGCTAAGTTCAACATCTCACTGACATTTGCACAGCTCTAACAGCCCTACCCCTAGTCACCCTTCAAGCTCCTCTAACGGCCTTTGGAGGGCAACCATAATACCAATGTGGCCATCCGTGTAAATTAGTTTGACACCCCCGAGCTATATTGACAAGAACACGAGCAGCTGCCAATGATGAATAGGTCTGCGAGATACACTCTTTGGACCAAGAGAACCAGCAAATAACTGGGGAAGTCTTGATCTTAAAGTATTATTCCAACTTCAGGCATTTATGGTACATCCCTACAGAAAGGGGATTCCTCAACCCCCACCCACCTTGCTAAGTCACAGTATCCAGGCGAAATGATTTAGCAACAACTCCATTCAGATGTATAGAACAGATATTCATCCACAGAAGTCACATGAAAAGACCCTTATAGAGTATTTATGTTCTAGAAAGTGGTTGACTGCATTAGAGACAATGCTAGTTTAACACATAGATCTAAAACATGTTAGAAGATAGTTTTCACTACATTTCCCCCAAATCTGAATGAAAGATTTGGTTCATTTGTATAATACTGCCCAATAGTAATCCAGGAAAAAAAAAAAGTTTAGTCTGGGCAGCAAGAGTGGATTAGCCATTTACTGTACTGTGAGACATCTGAGGTGGCCGTTTGAATCCGGGCTTACTAGGGGGAGAGATGCATTTGGCAGAGGCATTGCTAGTACCAGGAACCTGGTGCATAAACCCTGGATTGTCCAAGTGCCTGAATCCTTGGACACACAACTCTGTCAACTTTATCTGGGTTCTTAGGAGGCGGACACAGTTGGATATTATGATGAAGTATGAAACTCTCTTCTCTACAATTTGCTCTGTAGTTGATAATTTATAGCACCAGTCATTGCTGATGTCTCATTCAATTATCTTGTAGTCTTTAGGCCTAATTTAGACTGTGACCAACAAGATGTCAGGACAGGACACAGCGTATTGCAACACAGTGATATTTTACCATTTGCTCTACAACAAAAACTGTCCAGGCTGGAAGAGGCCTGTGGACTTACTGCTCCATTCGTCATGAACTAATACTGCATATATTTGGTTCTGATACTGTATTTATGAAATGACCTTGGTTCTGGTACTATACAGATGTTATGCATTCAGTTCTGATGATGTATTTATTTTACTTGCTTAGTTCTAGTGCTATATTTATTTCATATGTTTAGTTTCAATGATGTATTTATTTCATAAGCTTTGTTCTAGTACTGTATTTGGGTAATGATCTCTGTTTTGGTACTATTTTTATGTTACGTATTTAGAGCAACATGTATGTATTTTGGCGCCCAGTCGCCATTTTTTTATGCGCATTAGTAGCGTAGAATGCGGCTGAATCTATTAACCTGTTCTACTGCGGGTTATAGATTTAGCGCTTTCTAGCTACAAAGCGAGAATTCAGGCTCAGGTAAACCACTTTTAAAGTGCTCTACCTCAGGGGTCCCCAACCACCGGTCCACGGTCAGCACCGGGCCGTAGCGCATCACCTGCCGGTCCGCGGCGCCGGCTACACTTGATGCTGACCACCCGGTGACTTTAGTCCAGGCGATCAGCATCTGCTCTGCGCGGCCATTGTGCTCCGGCCGCGCAGAGATAGCAGCTGCGCACATGGACTGTGCAGCTGCATCACTATAGAGAAAGCAGGGACGGTTCATTACCATCCCTGCTTTCCCTATCGCTGTAGATGCGGCGCTCACTGAGATCCGTATCTACAGATCAGCGGCGCAGGGAGTGTGATGAAGCAGTGTCATCATACCCCCTGCGCCGCTCGGTATCAGGGAGCAGCTCAGCAGGGATCGGGAAAGGTAAATTCCTGCTTTTTTTTTTTTTTTTTTTTTTTTATACTAGCCTGGTCATTACAGGGGCATCTAACTATTTATTTCTATGGGGGCATATAACTATTTCTACAGAGGCATATAACTATTTATTACTATGGGGGCATATAACTATTAATATGGGGGCATATAACTATTTATTACTATGGGAGCATATAACTTTATTACTATGGGAGCATATAACTTTATTACTATGGGGCATATAACTATTTATTACTATGGGGGCATTTAACTATTACTATGGGGGCATATAACTATTTATTACTATGGGAGCATATAACTTTATTACTATGGGGCATATAACTATTTATTACTATGGGGGCATTTAACTATTACTATGGGGGCATATAACTATTTATTACTATGGGAGCATATAACTTTATTACTATGGAGGCTTTAAAAACTATTTATTACTATGGGAGTATATAACTATTACTATGGGGCATATAACTATTTATTACTACATGGGCATATATCTATTTATTACTACAACAGGGGCATCGATCTATTTATTATCACTACAGGGGGCCTATATTTATCTATCATTACTACAGGGGGCATATATACCTATCTCTAATGACTAGTGATGAGCGATTACGTTGACTATCGTCATCGGGTCGATAGTCGATATCGGAGACGCCGACAGCTGAGCCGCATCAGTTTATAAGCGCTCGTGTCCTGCGCCGGAAATGACGACCATGGCGACAGAATATTGCACAGGCGTCGATTGGCGTCCATAGCAACCTGGTTCCCACGTTTAGATCGTGGTCAGGTATAAAATATATGCAGTCCTTCAGATACTGAGGAAGCTTACTATCAAAACAACAAAAAAACAAAAAAATTTGCTTGGCTTTAATTGGCAATGTCCCAATGAATAGATTGGGGCTCAGTAAAAAATGGCACAGGTCGGGGTGTTGGAACTTAGACAGATTCTTATAGTGGAGAAAAAATATTACGAAAGGGAGGAGGTAGGTAAATGGCAGATAAACATTTTTATTAAATGTAGCAACTGAAATCCAGTTTGCTCATTGGGGCCCATTTGGTGTGAGTGTCTTGAGGGTGAAAATCCAAAAGGGTTTTTCTTTTGAAGAAATTTTCTGATCAATATTGCCTTTTCGTATGGACGGTATTGAATATGATAATTCCAATCCATTTTAAACATTTGGGGTCACCATTATGTAAATTCCACACATGACGTGACACAGCCGTGTCACGCTCATGTCGAATGTCGCCCAGATGTTCACATATATGGCGGCGAAGCTGTCGGGACGTTTTTCCGACGTATTTCTGTCCACATAGACATACAAAAAGGGTTTACACAAAATTTGTGGTTTTGCAAATTAATAAAGTGTTTAATGGAAAAAGTTCTTATTATTCCCTAATGCCAGAGAAAAATTTAGTCTTTTTCACAAAGGGGCATGCCACACAGTCAGAGCATCTAAAACAACCAGTAGGTTTGGACAGCCACGTTTCAGATCGAGGTACGGTGAAGTGGCTTTGGAACACGTGATCCCTTAAGCTCCTATCTCTTCTATAAGTGATGGATGGGAAATCACCGACACGATCATATATGTCTGGATACAACTTCAACACATGCCAGTGTTGTCTGGATGATGGGGTTTAACCGATGGTGCCGCATTATCAAAGGTCCTATGATACGTGTCAGGGTAGTGTTGTGTCTTTAATTTTAGGGGTAAGAAGATCAATGCGGTCAGATTTAAGTGCATTTTGGAATGCCCGTCGTAAGACATGGTCTGGATACCCCCTTGCCAAAAAAGCGTTTCCTCATGTCATCAGCCTGTCTCCTGAACTCAATCTCAGTGGAGCAATTTCTCCTGAGGCGCAGGTATTGACCTCGAGGGATGCCCCTTTTTAGTGAATTCACGGCGGTGGGTTTACGAAAAACCGTTGTTACAAGTTCACCTGATGTATTTTTCGTGATGCATACATCAAGGAATGGCAGATGATCCACTGCAATTTCATGGGTGAATTTTAGCCCCTTGATCGTTAACATTAAGAGCCTCTACCATTTCAAAAAAATTCTGTTGCATGCCATTCCAAGTGATGAACACATCATCAATGAAATCTAGTCCAGAGGGCTATTTTCTCAGAGTGTATGGGGGGATTATCCCAAAGACAAAAGAGGACTCCCACCAGCCGAGGTACAGATTAGCATAGGAAGGCGCGCAGGCACTTCCCATGGCTGTACCCCGTAACTGGTGGTAAGTCCTATTGTCAAACACAAAATAGTTTCCTAGTGAGTACAAACTCCAACAATTTCACCACAAACTCACTGTGCATTCAAATTGTAAACCTCTGGTGCATAAAAAAAATTTTTAAATAGCTTCCAGGCCGAGATGGTGTGGTATACATGTGTATATTTGACTCACATTTTATACTTGCTAATAGAGTATTCTGATCAACGCACAGCCCCTCAACCCAGTTTCAGAAAATCTGTGGTGTCCCTAATGTACGATGTAATGAATGTACGAAGGGAGATAGTATTTTATCAATGTATACAAACCACAGTTTTGTGTGAGGGGGCCAATCCCTGATACTATTGGACGACCCTTCAAAGGGCGTGCCTTTTTTGGACCTTAGGCAGACTATAAAATGTTGCTATCTGTGGATGTTGTCGAAGGAGATAGTCAAATTCTGCTTATTAATTAGCTCCAATCTCAACGCATGATTTAATAGAGTTTTTAGTTCATTAGAGAAGACCATAGTAGGGTCCTGAGGCAGAACACGGTAACACAAAGTATCTGAATAACAACTTATGGCACAATTTTCTATATTGGATACGATCCAACAAACCACTACATTTCCCCCCTTGTCAGAGGGTTTTTTGCAAAATGGTGGGATCATTTTTCCCAAAAACTGTAGCGCTTGTAGTTCAAGTTCAGAAACAGTTGTTACATAAATTCCCTTTTTCTTTCTCAAGATCTTTCAGGGTGAGATCTAAAAAGACATCAATACATGATGTCCCCGCCAATGGGTGGCATTTTTGACTTTTAGTTTTAAGTTCAGTAAAAGTCCTTTACAGTATCTGTCAATGAGATTTCAGATAACCCATATAGCAGGCGAACGTCTTCAAGCAAACTCAAGGGAATACCAAGTTCCTTACACTCTTTTTTTGTCTCTTAGTGCAAAGAACTTATGCCAGCGCAGTTTTCTTGCAAAGAGATGTAGATCACGGGTCCCAATTAAACAATTAAAGTTAGATTTTCGTACAAAAGTCAGTCCCTTACACAGTACACTGTTTTCAAAAAGTCAGTCAAGATACGTTTCGACAGGTTTAATAACCTGGATCCCTTTGTCATCCATCTAGGTTTTATTTAGTATTTGTATGACCTCTTACTCTCTCCCTTAGTTCGTATGAGTTTTTTGAATCCAGGTAAATTTTATGCATTACGTTCACCTTCCCACCTCTACTCCTCTCGATCTGGTACTCTGTCTCAGGCTCCACTGATCGGGTCTCTCTCAGTGTCAGAGATATCGGTTTCAGTGGATGAGGTGTCCGTGGCAGATTCTCTATATGAGTTTTTATTACCTACTAAAGTATAGGCTTTAATTCTCTCTGAAGTCTGGGCCCAAAACACGCAGAAATTGTTTATGTTTTCTATCCTAGAGATGAATTTATGTCTCTCAATGGTAGATTGTTTTGTTGCTTTTCCTTATTTAAAATTCTGTCTTTTTGAAATATTCTGCGTGATTTCAATTTGTTCCTTGAGTCTAGAACTTACTTCAAGGTGAATTCGTTCCTCATCCAGAAGCAATTTCATGAAACGAATTGAACTTTGAGTCGCCTCCTGTTCCCATTTATTACAGAACGAGGGAGATCTAGTGCGACTTGAGGGAATTAGAGTTATTCTTAAACCTCTTGGCACTATATTGTATTTGATATAATTATCCAAACTCTCTACTTCCCACCAACATGTTATTTGTTCCTTATAAATACGGGTCAATTCCCTAAATGCGATGTTAAAGGTAGGGACATATTTCTGTTGTAGGTAAACCTTATTTGAAAAAACGTCTTTAGCCTCCAATGACCAAATCATCAAAAATTGCTGCCCTGCGACAAAAAAACCGGGCCATACAAAGAAAAATTATACAGGATACAACCCTAGTTATGGTCCTAAATATAAGGCCACTGTTCTCACTTATCAAGATCAAACAACAAATCCCTAAACAGGGAGAGAACAGGGAGCTTCTTGTTTATCTGTGAATGATTCAATTGGTATATATTTTGTATTTTTTTCAGTATTATCGTCATTTTCCCTTTAAAGAAAGAACTAGAGGAAGTCATACAGGCCAGATAAGTAGCTATCTTGCATATTTTTTAAATTGCCCGTGTCAGTACAAACCTCTTTTGCATTATCTTCATTGAGAATGTCTTGATGCCCTTCTGTGTCAGTACAATCTCTCTTGCATTGTCTTTGTTTATATGCTTTTTTAGTGTGTCAGTACAAACTGATCTAGCATTGTTGTCATCGCATGCTGGATACATTTTTTGTACTAGTGACATATCTTTCCCTATATTATATCCCCCGAGGAGATCCTATTGATTAGGGAGGATCGAAACATGTTGGGAGTTTCAATTGTGAGTGATTAATAGGGCTTTTCTAGTAAGGGATAGGTTCGTGACGGGACGTTTCCCTTTTTTTCGGGACGATAATCCTGGTTTAGGCAGCAGAGTTTTTAGTACCTAGGGATTAATAGTGTTATCACAGCCGTTCCTTTATCTATTGGTATCAGTTTTAATTGTCTATTCCTCTGGATTAGAGGTTTTTGTCGCCACTATATTTTTATTGGTATATACATTAAAAGTTATTTTAATTTGTTCTCTCCCTGTTTAGGGATTTGTTGTTTGATCTTGATAAGTGAGAACAGTGGCCTTATATTTAGGACCATAACTAGGGTTGTATCCAGAATTTATTTAGGGAAGTTTTATTTATAGTTTTACATTATTATCATTTTGCTTTTTTTTCAAGTGTGATAACATACAACATACACCCCTCCCTGCAGTTTTTAAAGGTATTTTTACACGTGTAGATGTGTTAATTCGTCCGCACACCCCATAAGTAATAAAAATGTCCTAATCATCCCCAAAACACTTCTTAGTTGAGAAGACATTTGCCCTCCTGGCTTCTGAGAGTGATTCAGCCAATCAATTCAATGGTTTCATTTTTCCTCCAAATCCTTCTTCAGTGATTAGGGACAGACTCCCCTGGAGATCAAATGATGCGACCCCATAGTGACTCCAGCCCCAGAAAATTTTAAGCCTCAAATTGTGCAATTTGTGTCCAGCCCTGGGGCCCTTTTTGACACTACTTAACCTCACAGAAATCACCTTTTTCAAAATCTGATTTTTTAGAGAAATTTGAAGCTCTCCTGATTGCCCCTAACGGTGAGAGCCAGTGCTGCCGTCAGCCATCTGTTAACACGGAGGTCCAGCTGCCAGGGCCAGACTTACAGTGGGTGCGGTGAGAGCCCAGGCTAGCGTCTGTCATCTATTAACACGGAGGTCCAGCTGCCAGGGCCAGACTTACAGTGGGTGCGGTGAGAGCCCAGGCTAGCATCTGTCATCTATTAACATGCAGGTTCAGCTGCCAGGGCCGGAGTTACAGTGGGTGCGGTGAGAGCCCAGGCTGGCGTCCGTCATCTATTTACACGGTAAAAATGCCCTTATGATGCAGCAACGAAAACAGTCGTGCTGAAGCAGAGTGCGGAAGTGTGAGTAGACCTCCACCCTTCCTCAGTACACAGTCAAAACCTGGGTAGCGCTTGCCCCTCCGTATGAGTGCGGACCAATTGAGCTTCATTTGGAAATACTGGTGGTTAACGCTCCTGTTCCACCCAGGTGCCCTTTTTCTTGGCATTCTTTTTCTCAATTTCCTCAACGTGCTGGAGGAAATGGTCTCTGTTCTTTGTTCTCTGTCCATGCTCCATACTCCATGTCCTCTGAATAACCTACAACTGGTCAAGTCTTCCTTGTACAATTCAGAGGAATTTTTTTACCAGCTATTTTGTACATGCAAGTTTTTTAGTAGTTTAATTCTAGTTTAATTTTTAAAATAGGATGTAATCCCACCATGTCTTTGTTTCTCTTTTTTAATTGTATTAAATGGGTTGTCTCAATACAGGGATTGCTAGCTATGTTAAAGATCTTGCAAAAACAAGTCATTTTGCAATATGTGTCCATTAACAGTGTCCTACCTATTCCTGTTTCTGACAGCACCATCACCCTTGAGCCACTCTTGACAATTGTGAAGAACAAATGTCTATTAGAAACCACATTTTTTACAATAGGACCTGCATTTCACAGCAAAATGCCCCCAAAAATTCAAAACATGACCCATGAGCCACTTTTGACAATTGTGAAGAACAAATGTCTGTTAGAAACAACACTTTTTAGAATAGGACCCGTAGTGTTGCTGCATTTCAAAGCAGCATGACTCCAAAAATTACTTCTCAGCCACTGTTAAAAATTGTGAGTGAAAAATGCCACTTAGAAGGCACATTTCTGTTCCAAAGGACCATGATTATAACTGTATCTCACAGCAACATGACCCCAAAAAAATTATAAATATGACTTCTCAGCCACTATTTAAAATTGTGATGGAGAAATGCCACTTAGAAGCCACATTTCTGTTCCAAAGGACCATAATTATAGCTGTTATCTCACAGCAACATGACCTCAAACCATTGACAATGCGAAAACTGCTAAAGATAAGTGAGTAAATGGAATACGTGTGTTGTCATGAAACCTTGCTGTCTTTTACAGTCTCCTCACAGCAAACAGCAAATGAACTGTTGGGAAAGAGAATAAAAATTGCAGTAAGAAATGATCATTTTAGAAAAAAGTTTTCAAGAGGACCATTTCTGTTTGAAGAGGAATGTGAAGTAGACCGGCAACTAATCGGTGACCTCGGCAATTGGGGCCACAACATCAGAGATCCATGCCTGATTCATCTTGATGAAAGTCAAACGATCCACATTATCTGTGGAAAGCCAGATGCGTTTGTCTGTAATGACTCCTCCAGCTATGCTGAAGGTCCGCTCAGATATGACGCTGGCTGCTGGGCAGGACAACACCTCTATGGTGTGGCGAGCGAGGTCGGGCCATTTGTCCATTTTGGATACCCAGAAGTCTATTGGGTTCAGAACACATACAAAAACATCGGTGTTGAGACGCAGATAGTCGTGCACCATGATCTTAAGCTGGTCTCTGTGTGTTGGATGTGTGCCCTGCATTGCATGTGTTGGTGAGGTGGTAAATAAAGATTGCCAGAGGTCACCCATTAGGCTTCTGCCACCTTGCCTGCTGCTGCCGCTACGGCTACTTGGCACTCTACTGCTGTCACGTCGCTGATGTTGTTCCACCGTGACATTTGAGGAACGTGAAGCAGACGCAACAGATGTCTCCAGTTGATCAATCAGCAAGGTCTCCATTTCCTGCATTTTACTCTCTATTTGGGTGGGTGGAAGGAAAGTGCTGAGTTTTGTTTTGTACAGGGGATCCAGGAGGGTGGCCACCCAGTAACTGTTGTTCATTTTGATGGCCTTAATGCGAGGATCGTGTTGGAGGAAATGGAGCATCCAAGCACTCATGTGAGAGATGGAGCCTTGATTTCCCAAGCCTCTGGGTCGAGGGGCACTAGCAAACTGATCTTCCTCATCTACCTCCTCCGCCTCAAATTCGCGCCAACCTCTTTCCAAGGCAGGGACGTCGGTAACGTCGGTGTCTAGGAATACCTCCTCCTCCTCTTCCTCCGGCACAGCTTCAACACAGCCCTGACTTGCCTCAGATGATGCACCCAGAGAGCTGATGCACCGCCTTGCACTAGCCCTGGACCCCGAACCACTGCCTAATGAAGACCGATAAAATTGAGAAACTGTCGGGCCTTCTGGATTCGACGGAGAGAAAGGCTCCGTGTCCGCATCTGTGTCCGTCTCCTCCTCCGTCGCTGGCGGGACCTGTTGTTTCAGAGTGTCCAACGATCGTTCCAGAACTAAGATCACCACAATGCTCATGCTGACAAGGGCATTGTCCGCACTGACCATTTTGGTGGCTTCTTCAAAACTGGCAAGGATGGTGCAGAGCTCTTACACCTGCCTCCACTCTCGGTGGCTCAACACCCCGAGGTCCGCACCGCTGCTTGTCAGGCCATGTGTCACTTCGTACTGCGTAATGGCATTGCGCTGCTCCCACAATCGCTGGAGCATGTGGAGGGTGGAATTCCAGCGTGTTGCCACGTCAACAATGAGATGGCTGATGAAGAGGCCGAGCTGACGCTGCAACGCAGCCAGGCGGGACAAATTTTTCCTGTAGCCTAATTCACACGCAAAGGTTAATTACAACTGTATCTCTTGCTGTGTGGCGTAGAAAACACGCAATTGTAACACGCTACAAAGCTACTATTTTGTGCGGCTCAATTCTTTGGCGCAATTTACATCCAGGGGTTAATTAAGCGTTGTTTTGCTGGTGTGCTGACAAAAATAAACCGTCTTTTTCAACGCCAAAATATATAAATTTTTCCTGTAGCCTAATTCATGTCCGAAGGTTAATTAAGCCTGTTTGTGCTTTTACATTTAGTAAAACACACAGTGTTTTTAAACGGCACATACAAGTAAATTTTTCCTGGCCATTTGTGGAGCGCAATTTATATCCAAGGTTACCCAAGCTTGTTACTGGTTCATTTGGAGTCAAAAACAGGGTGTATATTTATCATATACAGATATCATCATCAAACAGTGTCTGTACATTTTAGAACAAACAGTATGTCAGACAGAGAGGTGGCAGGCTCTGCACCTGCGAGTGGCAGTGGCACAAACATTCCTGGAACAGGCCCAGGTCGCAGCACAGCAAGGGGACGTCGCAGCAGGGGTCACTCGGTGAGGCCACAACTGCCGCTGTCATCTAGCGGCCGTGTGTTGTTCAGCAACCCAAGGGTTCTTGATTGGTTGACTAGGTCATCCTCTTCCTCCCAGATGACATCTGACAACCCCAGCCAAGAGTGTTGGCATGGCCCGGGAGCGGGTCAGCGGCCCTCACCTGTCCTCAGCCCGCCTCTGTCCCATCCGGTTCCCTCAGCCAGAGATCTACTATGTGGTCTGGGCTCAGCGCCACTATATAGCGAGGATGAACAATTTGAGGAGGGCAGTCAGCAGCTACTTGGCAGCGGAGAAATGGGGCCAATATCCCCTGCTTCTTGCAGTAGGCGGCAAAGTATAGATGGGGAGAGTTGCATGGGAGGTCATGTTGTGAGAGGTCAGCTTCGGCATACCAAGACCGGTGATGAGGACAGCAGTGACGATGAAACACAAATAGATGATGATGTAGCCGACCGCACTTGGGAGCCGGGTGAGGCAAGGGCTTCATCATCGTCAGGAGAAGAGGGCGTCAGCTTGCGCGTCAGGCAGCAAGTGGGTCGTGTGGCCGTGAGTCAGCAGGATAGCAGCAGTGTGAGGTCGGGAGCCAAGCAGCCACGGGGTAAAAAATCCGCTTCGCAGGTCCAAGAAAGTAGCGGCACAGGGGCTCAGCGAGGCAGCGGCGGCAGTAGTCACTCAGTGCGGAGCGTTGGCGGTAAAATCCGATACTTGGCGGTGTGGCAGTTCTTTGCTAAGACACCGGAGGAGCCGAATATGGGTATATGTAGAATCTGTGGGCAGAAAGTGAAGCGTGGCCAGGGAGCTAACGTTGGCACCACGGCCCTGCGTCAACACATGCAGCGTCACCATCCGGTGGCCTGGGAGAAACGTGGCTCAGATGTGGTGGTCCATCCTGCCGCCGCAGCAACAGCAGCAGCGCCCAGTGGCTCGCATGCCATTGCAGCCAGTCAAGGCTCCACCACCTCTGCAGAAGGGAGCTGTTTCTCTTTGACATCATCTGCCGGTACAGATGCTCCTGCTCCTCACTACTCATGGCGCCAGCAGTCGTTCAGCGAGGCGATTGCAAAGAGACAACAGTATGCGTCCAACCATCCTAAGGTGCAGCAGCTGACCGTGCTCCTGTCCAAGTTGTTGGTATTGCAGTCCCTCCCTTTCCAAATGGTGGACTCAGCACCATTCAGAGAACTAATGGCTTGTGCCGAGCCGAGATGGAGAGTTCCAAGCCGTAATTTCTTTTCCAAAAAGGCAGTACCAGCACTTCATAAATATGTAGAACAGAAGGTGGGTCAGTCCTTGAGCTTATCGGTTTGTTCCAAGGTGCACGGCAGCGCGGACGTCTGGAGCTGTAACTACGGTCAGGGCCAGTACATGTCCTTTACGGCCCACTGGGTGAATGTGCTTCCTGCCCAGGCACACCAACAACTTGGACAGGAGACGCCGCTTTCTCCTCCACGTTGTCAAACTGCTGCACCTGCGCCAATGTCCGCCTCCTCCTCCCACCACCCACCATCTCAGCCTCCACAAGTACTGCTCCATCATACCACATGTGTAGGGCACAGCAGTGTCACGCAGTTCTACACCTGGCTTGCCTCGGCGAACGAAGTCACACAGGGGAGGAACTGCTCCGCGTCATGCAGCAAGAAATCGATGTGTGGCTTTCTCCGCGCCAACTGCAAATCGGAACCATGGTGATGGACAAGAACATGGTGTCCGCGCTGCACCGAGGAGGGATGGTCCATGCGCCCTGCATGGCGCACGTGTTCAATCTGGTTGTGAAAAGGTTTCTGAAGTCTTCCACCGATCTTCAGAACATTCTGAAAATGGCCAGGAAACTGTGCATGCACTTTATCCATTCGTACAAAGCCAGGAACACCCTCCTCGAGTTGCAGTGGCAGAATGGCCTCCCCAACACACTCTGATATGCGATGTTTCCACCCGCTGGAATTCCAGCCTGCACATGTTGGACCGACTGTATGAACAGAGAAAGGCCATTAACGATTTTTTGATGATCCAAGCAGACAGAAGTACTCCCCTGTGTAACTTTGATGTCAGCCAGTGGCAGCTCATGCGTGACACCTGCCGTTTGTTGAGGCCATTCGAGGAGGCGACGTTATTTGTCAGTCGCCAGGACTACGGGATGAATAACGTCATTCCACTGCTTCATGTCCTGGAACAGATGCTGAAAAATCTGTCTGGGCAGGGGACTGGAGACGTGGCGACTACATCTCGTGGCCACATGAGTCCGGTGGGGACTGAAATGGAGGAGGAGGAAGAGGACATTGGAGCAGAAGCATTGTCTGGTGAAATGAGTGGATTTTCTACCCAGGTGACAAGAGAGGAGGAGCAGGAGCAGCTGGAGGAGGTGGATGGAGATGAGGAAGACGAGGCAGATGATCCCCAAGCACCGTGGCAGTATACAGTGGAAATGGAGGCAGGGAGCCCCTCGGAGTCACTTGTGCAGATGGCCCGCAGCATGCTAGTGACAGCCGAATAGTCAGCATCCGGCAGAGGGATGACTTCTGGCTCTCCACCCTATTGGACCCTCGCTACCGGTCCAAAATGGGAGCCTTTTTCCCAGCTATTGAGAGGGAAGACAAACTCAAATACTATAGGGAAATCCTCCGTAATCAGTTGGCCGCTGCCTATGTGCGGCATCGTCCCTCCTCTGACAGGTCTGATGGGGGGGTTCCTCAGCGCTCACGTACTACTGCCGCGGCTGCTGGGGGAAGGTGGGGGGGTAGGAGCAGTACCAGCTCCATCAGTAGTAACCTAAGTCTGGAGTCACTGATGAGCAGCTTCCTTCACCCGCCTAGTGAGGAGGGCAGTCGCCAGCAGCAGCAGGACCTGGAGCAGTCCCTGAACCAACAGGTTGTGGCCTACTTGGACAGCACTCTGCCACCTCAGTTAGAAGATCCGCTGGACTACTGGGCAGCCAAACTGGATGTGTGGCCGCAACTTGCCGAGTTTGCAGTGGAGAAGCTCTCCTGCCCGGCCAGTAGTGTGGCATCAGAGCGGGTGTTCAGTGCGGCGGGGGCCATCGTTACCCCAAGGAGAACCCGCTTGTCCACGGGAAATGTGGAACAACTGACCTTTGTCAAGATGAATCAGGCGTGGATCGGCCAGGATTTCCACACACCAATGCCTTAGGCGTCAGTCTGGGTTCAAACTACCTGCCTCAGCCACTATTCTGATGCCGCCACCCGCCTGATGCCACACATCTGCTGCCAGTTTCTCCATCTGCCTACCACCATCTTTACCAGGGACTGGTATTGCCACCCACCTCACTCTGTCATTGTGCCACTCTATGACCTCATGCTGCTGCTGCTGTTGCCGTGACATCCACACTGTGTCATTGTGCCACTGCCTGACCTCATGCTGCTGCTGTGGCTGCTGCCATGTCCTCCACACTGTGTCATTGTGCCACTGCCTGACCTCATGCTGCTGCCGCCGTGACCTCCGCTCTCAGTCATTGTGCCACTCTGTGGCTTCCTCCTGTTTTGCCACCTCCAGTCTGTCATTGTGCCACTCTCTGACCTCATGCTGCTGCTGTGACTCCTGCCGTGCCCTCCACACTGTGTCATTGTGCCACTGCCTGACCTCATGCTGCTGCCGCCGTGACCTCCGCTCTCAGTCATTGTGCCATTCTGTGGCTTCCTCCTGTTTTGCCACCTCCAGAATGTCATTGTGCCACTCTCTGACCTCATGCTGCTGCTGTGACTCCTGCCGTGCCCTCCACACTGTGTCATTGTGCCACTGCCTGACCTGATGCTGCTGCCACCGTGACCTCCACACTGTGTGATTGTGCCACTCTGTGGCCTAATACTGTTTAGCCGCCTCCAGAATGTCATTGTGCCACTGCCTGATCTCATACTGCTGCCGCCGTGACCTCCACACTGTGAGATTGTGCCACTCTGTGGCCTAATACTGTTTTGCCGCCTCCAGAATGTCATTGTGCCACTGCCTGATCTCATGCTGCTTGCTGTGTCGTGTCCTCCACCCTGTGTCATTTTGACACTCTGTGGCCTAATACTGTTTTGCCGCCTCCAGATTGTCATTGTGCCACTGCCTGATCTCATGCTGCTGCTGTCGTGACCTCCACACTGTATCATTGTGCCACTCTGTGGCCTAATACTGTTTTGCCGCCTCCAGAATGTCATTGTGCCACTGCCTGATCTCATGCTGCTGCTGTCGTGACCTCCACACTGTATCATTGTGCCACTCTGTGGCCTAATACTGTTTTGCCGCCTCCAGAATGTCATTGTGCCACTGCCTGACCTCATACTGCTGCCGCCGTGACCTCCGCTCTCAGTCATTGTGCCACTCTGTGGCTTCGTGTTTTGCCACCTCCAGAATGTCATTGTGCCACTGCCTGACCTCATGCTGCTGTGGCTGCCGCCGTCACCTCCACACTCTGTCACTAATGTTGCCACCTGAGCTCTCAGCTTGTTTTTTTCCAGCTTTCGCTGGCATGACTTTATCAGGCTGCATTCCCGCTTGAGTTTTTTGGTCAGTTTTGCCCTCTTAAGTGCCCAGGGAATTTTATAGTGAAGCGATTCTAAGAGCGGCGGCAGTCATCTGCGTGTCATACTAAAACACAACATTGTATGAAGACCAAACCAAGCTCCCTCTGCATATTTAAGCATGGCACAACGTTCTACAGCACCCTGCAGGCTCTGTGCAGCCTGGAAAGAGCTGCTTTTTAACGCGATTCGTGCCGAAGTAATTCGGACCGAATTTATTTTTGTCGGAAAATTCGGCGAAGTGACCGAATCGAATTTTTGAGAAATTCGCCCATCTCTAGTTATGTGTTTAGTTCTGATGATGTATTTATGTTAAGAACTTGGTTTTGATACTATATTTATGTTATGAATTTGGTTCCAGAACTGCATTATGTTATGAGCTTAGCTCATTAGTTATAATTTTGATACTTTGATTTTCAGAACCCTTGATTTAGGTGATGTGGCAGAAAAAATGGAAAATTACTGCAGGCGTGCACCACACATCTCTCCTGTCTTTACATAGTGTACAACCAAAGCATCAAGAATATCAAGAAATCCTGCGACTGGGGATTGGATCCGTGCAGACAATGAACTGAGCAACAGGTAGAACCAGGTGGCAAGCCTGCAGCAATCAGGGTGAGCTCCAATCACGCTTTAGGCTAGGTTCACACGGCTTAAATCCACAATTACGCCGGGGGCGGGGCGGGTGCGGGGGGCCGGCACCTCGCCGGCCCATAGACTTGCATTACCAGTGGCGAGTATACGCCGCTGGCAATTCACATGTCAATTATATCCCCGCCCGGCGGATTCACTGAGCAGAGAGAGGAGACGTGATCCATAGTTCTCTATGAGAAATGTGGAGTACCGTAATGACTGGGACGTATTCCAGCCGTAATTTGCGCACTCCGACGCGTAATTACGGACTGAAATACGTCCAATTTTAAGCCGTCTGAACATAGCCTAACAGTTACTGCATTATAACCAAAGCAACTTGGCTTCCTTCTTTCCTCAAGTTCTGACTGCAGCAATGCTCTAATTTTACCACCCTGTACATTGGAAAAATGCCATATGCAAAGACTCTAGAGGCTGAGTGCTAAATGGCTGGTAAAACAATTTTTCTGTACAGCTCACCCTTTATGTCTTATACAGTATACTTTTTAAATTAATATGGAATCACATTTTGGACTTTTAAATTTTATCCAGGTGTACTGGATCATACCTTTTTTTGGGGGGATGGCTAGTAAGTAGCCATCAGTCAGGGAATGGTAGTATGATTGCACCAGTTGGTAGCTCTTCAGAATAATGTTTGTTTGCTAACCCCAGCTACTTGTGCCGGCCTTGACTATTGCCACTTTAGACCCACCTACAACATAAGGCAACTTTTAGATTTGTTTTTCCATGGATACTTTGGTAAGTTCCTAATCTGTACCTTCCAAGCAGTATACATGAACATTGATTTTATAGTATACTACATATGCCTCTATTACTTATAATAATTATCATTGTATGAACATCATTAATTTGCAACAGATTAACCATGTAGTATAGTATAAATTCTAACATTGTTGTTATAGTTTAAAGCTACTTAAGCAATGCAGATTTTCAAAAGATCAAGAAAGAAAAACAAATGGACTGAGAGTAGGTGGAGAGAAAGTGTTAGAGAAAATACTTACCTTCATGTATGTTTCTATATTGTTTTGATCATCACAGCCACATCTGTTTTCTGAGCTTGCTGATGTTCACAAATTAGTGGACCACCATTCCAGGATTTTCTGTAGGTCCAGTGACTTCTGGAAACACTTTTGATAAGTAAAAAGAGGCATCACAGATAGTTAATAGTGCACGTCACAAAACATTTCCAAAGAAACCAAAACAGGAAAAACTCCACTCAGAACAAGCAATGAATCGGCATTCCCTACTGTGTCAAGAACAATACACCATTATAAGCAGCACATTAGTCTAACTTGTAGAAGTTCATAGAAGTAAAGGACGACATGTATGAACAGGGCTGCTCCAGTTTCGTGGCCTGCTTTTTGCCAAAAAAAACCTGTCGTTGCCCTGTCCGACAGATATATGAACTGTCTTACGCCAAAATCTGGCACATGCTGCAATAGACCTTACACTTTTGAATGCGCCAGTTCTATGGGACATGTTGCGCCAGATGCGTATGATGCACCGCATTTATGAATGTGTCACGACAAACTGTGATGTGAAACGGTTGTATCAATCCAAAGCAATTTCATAGTGGCGAAGCTGAGACACATTTTGGAACATATAGTCTATGCCCAACTTTTTGTCTCCAAAAGCCTCACATTTACTCAAGTTACACAAGTTCTCATTTACACAAGTTCTGTGACATGCATTCATACATACTAACTTACTGAGAAGTACAACTGTCAAGGCGGCGCCACTTTTCATACATGTTCACAAAGTGTTTTGTTGCAATAATAATATGTCACATAGGAATCTTTCAATGTAATTTCACTTCAGACAAACTTTTATATGTATCTTTATATCTGTATGTACATAAAGATCTGTAGATATTTTTTAGGGAATGGGATATTAACCCCTTCCCACAACAGGCTTTTTTTTTCATTGCGTTCGTGTTTTCCTCCCTGTCTGCCAAGAGCCATCATTTTTTTATTTTTTGCCATATGAAGGTTTGTTTTTTTTGCAGAAAAATATGCATTTTTTTATTGGTGCCATTGATCTACCTTATGATGTACTAGGAAGCCCAAAAAAAATTGTAAGTGGGGTGGAAAAAAACGTGATTGCGTCACATTTTCTGGTGTTTTGTTTTTATGGTGTTCACTCTGCGGTATAAATGATGTACTATCTGTATTTTCAAGTTTGGTGTAATTCCAGGGATACCAAATGTTATGTGTATTCTAGTACATTTAAAAAAAATAAAGATGTTGTATAATTCTAAACCATGCACTGTAGCGCCATTTTATGTGAAAAATAACTTTTTGTTATCACCTATGGACCAGAATAAGGAGGCAAAAGCAGGGTGTTTTGCACACTTAAAATTTATTATGATTTTTTCATACTTTTTAATTTTTTTAAACTAATACATGCTGTCCCTCTAGGATACTTTATCAGGAGATGTGATTCTTTGTACACCGTTCTGCTTTATTTATATATTGAAAAAAGGTGTACCAAGGTGGCGCTCCCATTAATTTTTGAATATGGCAGGAAGTTTTTATGTAAACCACCCCATATTTATGAAACAAGGCTGGACCATTGTAAATTCAGCACTTCTCCCGTGTTGTCTCCCCCAGACACCCTCATAGATTGTAACCTCGGAGAGGGCCCTCACACCTTGTCTCATCTGTAAGTAGTTTCACTGTTTTAAATGTCTGCTTTTTCTGTAATTAACCCTCTAAAATTGTAAAGTGTGCGGAACTTGTTGGCGCTATAAAAAATAAAATTATTATTATTATTTTATTATTAATTTGGGGGGCAGTAAAATGGCAGATTAAGCCTTCTTTTGCCTTCGCCGCTATACACCATTGCCTTGGCCCGCAGGATGCTGATCGGTGAGATTTAATATTGAGCGTGACGGAGCAGCAAAAGGGATAAACAGTAGGGATTGAGCTGGCCCCACCCTGTTGTTGGCGGCAATGTCAGCTGTATTAACATCGGGCCCCCCGTTTTTTAAGCCATCCATACTCCTTTCCTGCCAGAAAATAATGACCAGTAAATTTTACTTTTCCCTCATAATTTTTTTGGGGGCAACAAATAATACCTTAGTTTTCACTTCTTATTTACTGATGGTATGGTGAACATGAAAAACACTTAACTTTTGTCAGGTAAGGATTGTGTGAGAATAAAAACAATTCTAGTTTAGTCATGTTGTAGCTTTTTACTATGTAATGTTTGTTTTTTGTCTGTACCTATACCGTGTAAATTGTAAATGCTGGGAATTGTTGGTGCTATATAAATAAATATTATTATTATTATTAATGGGCCAGTGTGTCTTAAAAGAGAAAAACAATTTTGGCCCTGCATAGTCTGCGATTAGTTTGAAATAAGATTTCACCAAGTATTTTTCTACATTTCTATAGACATTTATGTTATTTTCTTTGAAAAAACAAATTTTTAATTGAATGTTTATACATTTTAATTAATGACAAAATAGAAAGCAAACCAAAAAAAAAATGTACATGGGAAAACAATTGCCAAAAAATAAACAAAAAATATCATTTAAAAAAAACCCTCTTTTTAAAAAAACCCTTTTCAAAGATCCCGCAAAATCAACTTAGTAAAAAAAAGAAAAAAAAAAACAAGAAACAATAAGGTCACCCTGGAACGAAGGATGAGAGGAAAAAAACAAAGTTTTAAATAAAAATTTTAAATTTAAAAAGGTTTTTTTAGTAGTTCCAGGGGGACCAAACCTCTTCAAAGACTTCAATACTGTTTTGTAAGTAAGCTGTATTCTTTTCAACAGAAGGGGGCCAACGTATGAAAAACTGTCTAGGCAAGTCTCTTTGTTGCCTATAGTAACCAATCAGAGTGCTCTGAAAATATGAAAGGGGAACTCTGGTTGCTCTGGTTTTAGACCTAGGTAGTTTTCATACATATCCCCTTAAATGTTTATTCCACAGGAGCTGGCTCCATTTCCTGCTGTTTAACCATTTTGATGCCACAGCATCACGGCTGCGGCATTTAAATGAATGAAAGATGGTGCCACGAACCGTTTCTCAGTGTGCTCGTCGCCCCTCTAACTCTTTCTGCCATGTATGCAATTCCATCACTTCCTGACATGATGTAATAGAACCACCATCTTTATACACCTTTTGCATTGTTTATACAATGCAGAAGGGAGTACTAAAGATTGCACCCTCTAGTGGTCAAGTACTGTAGGGAATTTACTGTCAATGAAAAAAAACACAGAAAATGTTTACAAGTCTAAAAATGAATAAAAAATACTAAAAGTTCAAATCATCTCCCATTTTACAAATCAAAAAAAATTATAATAAAAAAGTTACAACTAATTGCTAAGTCCGTGTCCGTAAAAGTCAGATCTATTAAAACATAGCAAGCTTCCAGAAAAGGCAATGGATCCAGCGAAGGATGAATATCAAGCCAAAATGTAATGGTAATTACACATAGGGGGGTACAGTTAGGGCTCAAACTTCCGACGCGTTTCGGGCATGCGCAAAAGCGCCCTTGTTCACGGTGTACATAAACAAACATTAACCACACTTAAATAGTTAAAAAGGAGTTGGGCTTGTGATGACATCACTTCCCGTTCACCCATATGTACAACTTATTTCAGTAATTCATAATATTAAAACATATACAAATACAACTATAGTACTATACAAACACAACTGTCAATACTTCCCATTAGATGACATGTCTAAATATGGAGACGGTATCCTTTTTAATAAATATAAGCCAGATCGTTACGGCTATTCATACCCTGCGGTGTGCGCGACCCCAGCTCATAAATCCATGAAGCTTCGCGCATACGCATTAGTTTTTAACGATCTGCCCCATTTCTTGTTCAATTGACCCTCTATATTTCATTGCAGCAAAAACTTTCAACCTTTCCCAAATTGTTTTCAACAAAATGCTTGGCTGCACCGGAATGAGACGAGAAGTTATGTTTTATATGGGTAAGATGTTCAGCTATGCGGATTCTAAGCTTACGTTTTGTGCTGCCCACATACAGCTTTTGGTACAAGATGCACTCAATTATATATACTACATATTCAGTGTCACAATTGATAAAATCACTGATACTGTGTATTTTACTATCCACCTGCATATCACAAAATGTATCTTTTTTGTATATATATTTACATGTGTTGCGTCTTCTTTTCCCACAGGGAAAAAATCCCCTAGATGTTAGCCAATTCTCTTTAGATATTACATTTGAAAAATAACTGGGGGATATTTGCATACCTACTGTCCTATTCCTTTTTGCCACAAACCCCACCCCCACATCCACAATATTGACTGTGATGGGATCCTGCCTCAAAATACCAATATTTTTGTAAAAAATTCCCTTTATGTAGTTAAATTCCTCACTATATTTGATGGAACAAATTATTTCCCCTGTCTTTTTGTTTTTTCTACTTCCTGTTGTGTTTAAAAGTTCTACCTGAGTTTTACCTTGCATTTTGTTTTTCACTTTTTGTAATTGTCCCTTAGTATAACCTCTCTTCCTCAGTCTCTGATCTATAATTTCCATTTGTTTTTGATAGTCAGACTCCTGTGTACAAACTCTACGAGCACGATAGTATTCCCCCAATGGTATAGAATCTACCGTATGTTTAGGGTGGCAACTGTTGGCTCTCAGGATGGTATTACCACTTATTGTTTTCCTATATAATGTGGTATACACCTTATTTTTGTTATCATCTCCTTTTAGTGATATATCCAACAAAGATATGTTTGATTTTTCTACACTGTGGGTAAATCTAATGTTAAGATTATTGTCATTCAGGTAGTTAACATAGTCTGGTATGGACGCTACTTGACCCCCCCATACAATGAGGAGGTCATCTATGTAGCGCCCATACCAGACCGCTGAATCTGAAAATGGATTATCCACACTGTAGACAAAGGTGTGCTCCCACCATGACATAAAGAGGTTGGCCAGGGAAGGCGAAGCTGTGGCACCCATGGGCACCACAACAAGTTGTAAATAAAATCTTTCATCAAATTTGAAAAAATTGTTGTGTAATACGAAATCAATACACTCTAACATAAACAGTTTAAGTTCTGTACTGTATGTGGTATGTGCTTGTAGAAAATATTCGACAGCTTCTCTAACAAGTGTCTGTGGTATACTTGAATACAGACTTGTGACATCTAGACTAAGCCAGTGATAATTAGGAGACCATGTGAAATTAGAAAAGACCTTTAACACCGAGGAGCTATCCTTCATATAACCTGGCTGGTTTTGTATTATTGGTTGTAGAAGTTTATCAATCCAATTATTTAGTTTGGAACATATACTTTCTCTACTAGAGACTTGGAAGCTTGCTATTTACAGCCGTGACTGGCGGCTAGGATCCGTGCAGAGGGAAGAGCTAGGCGGAGCTGCTGCAGACGTAAGAAGCCATACAAGGACTCGGTCGGTGAGCTTATATCTTTCTTTTTTCACTATAGTCTATTAAAACATAACATCATTTATCCCGTACAGTGAACACCGTAGAAGAAAAAAATTCCAAATGCTAAATTTGCTTTTTTTTGGTCACTTCACATCCACTAAAAATTGTAATAAAAGTGATCAAAAAGTTGCATCTAACCTAAAATGGTACCACTTCAGCCTGCAAAAAAAATGCACCCTCACTGGAAGTAAAAAAGTTATTTGTCATAACAAATGGAGATTGTTTGAATTTTTTTTACATTACTAAAACATAATCAAAACCTGACATATTTGGCATTGCTGGAATCATTTTTACCGAAGAGTGAATACCATAAAAACAAAACCCCTGCAAACATGACGCAAGTAGGGTTTTTCACATTTCACACCACTTATATATTTTTTCAGTTTCCTAATATATTCTGTCATCGGTCAATGACACCATTAGACAGTTCATTTTGTTCCACACAATATAAGCCCTCATATGTCTAGGTAGGTGGATAAATAAAAAAGTTATGGCTCTGGGAAGGAGGGGAGGTAAAAAAAAAAAAAAATCCATATTATTATGACCGGCTGTCAAATGGCTTAAAGGGGTTGTCTCATCTTAAAGTTTCATAGGATGCATGAATGAAATAATGCTCCTTTGCTCTGTCACTTCCTGGTCAAGCTGTCTGTAATTAGCATATGGCTCCATGTTTTCAGCCCTCTCTGTTTATCAGTCTAGATTAGCTAAATTACCTTCTCTGGGGTTGGAGAAGTTCTCAGCAATGTAAACAGAGAGTAATTAGTTTTTGTCTGAAAGACAGATAAACACACAAGTTCTGTGGGGGAGTTCGGGCCCCCCTTGACCTTGTGAGGACCTCACCCCCCTGCTATCAGAAAAAAAACGCAGGGGAGAAAAGAGTAACAGGTGGTCACTAGGGGGCCGAGAGGTCAAGAAGGTAAAAAATCATTGTAGCCCCTCAACAAAAAGGATAACAAAGCAATGAAAAAAGCAATATATTGGAAACGTCTTCATTTAGTGTTCCTACATTTGAAAGATTCTTTGTAGCGAGACAACCCCTAAAAAAGGGTTTTTGGCCTTTTAGTTTCCCCTGTATGCAATGGGAAGTACCTACTAAAAGTGTTCTACAGAAGGCCCCCCCAAAACTAGGACAGGGTTGTTGCCAAGGCAAATTGATGAGTGTCAAGCAAAAAAAACCCCTGTTAGTTCAATTTCATTGAACAATTACTGTAGCACATATTGCTGATACAGTTAATGCTGGCTACAATAGAAAAATGTCAGGGCACTCAGTGTATTGAGTTTGGGTATCTGGATTCTCTATTCCGATAGAGACCCTTTTCCCCTTAAAACCCAAACCCAAAGTCACACTTAGAAGAAGGTATCCCAAAACCCAAAAAAAATTTTTCAATTTTTTAATAGACAAAAAAAAATAAATCACACAACATTAAAAGGGCCAAAAAAAAAGGGGTTATTCCCGCAAAGACAGGGCTCCTAAATGGTATCAGAAGCAAAAACCATTTACCCCAAAATCCCCAGCATAATAGCACTTTTTATATAGTTTATTTAAAACCCAAAAAACATATTTTAAATTTTGTTGTTTATTCGGGCTTATCCATCACGTTAGCAGAGTTTTTTGGGCCCAATCACTGCTGTAAAACCCCCAAACCACAGCCTAAAACCGAAAGTGAGAGTCTGCAGCTGCCTGTGGATGGCAGGCTCTGTGAAACAGTATAGTGAGTAAACCTTCTTTAGGTATTAAGATAATATTAAAATTTTAGTCAGTTTTGGGTTTTTTAACCAGTGTACAACCCGTTATACATGCCCAGAAAAATTAAAACGGACTTACAAAAAAAACATATTAAGTCCTTTTCCCAAATTTTTTCTAGTGTAAAAGCAGAGTCAGAAAAAAGGCTTTACTTCACCCCATGCAAAAGGTTTGGTTTCAATGCCATAGCTCTGATACAAGATGGTAGGGACAGTTCCATTTCCCCCTAGATTCCCCCCCCATTTTTTACTATACCCAAAAAAAGAAGTTTAAGTGAGGGGGTTTCCCTTTTTTGGCCCCTAAACATCTTTTTAAAATTCATTTTTTTCGTTGTTAAAAAAAAAGTTAGAAAAATTAAAAAAGAGGAATATGTTTAGGGGGAAAAGCTCTATTCTAAAGCACCCTAAATTACTTTAGGTCTAACCCAAAAAGGACTTGCATAAAAAAAAAAAACGCCCGTTGGAAATGTTTTTTGGGCCCCAAATTAAAATTGCAGGGGGAAAAAATTTTTGAAGGTCGATTCCTCTTTTTTTGAGGCTTTCTCTGTGATAGGAGTCTTTATAAGTACACATTAGTAAACAGTACTTTGTAATTACAAGATAAACATCTGTTTGTCACTGAAACGAGCAGCCACAAAACAAGAGGAAGGTTCAAGGTTTACCACAATTACCACAAAGCACATTTACAGAGAATATTTTACATTTATTTAGTTAGCCCCTACTGATTACTGTAATATCCATATCCATTTCAGCTTCATATTACAAAATATTTCATATTTAATATTGCATAACAATATATTCAATATTAAATGGTGAGAAACCATAGAAAGCTAACTACAAGTGTTTTAAACAAACAACGCCAATATATCAAAAAATCATAATAAAAAAGGGTAAAAACCAAAAAATTCAAACCAACCCCCCCAATTAAAAAAAAAAACTACCAAAATACAAAAAAACATTTTTATAAAAAATTTTTATTAATTTACAAATGTTTTGTAAAAACACAAAAATTAAAAAGACCAATACTATGCTAAAAATGGTGGTCCACAAAGATAAACCCACACTAGGGGTATGAAAAAGGTGCATAATCATTTTTAAATAAAAACATAGTTATAACCAAATATACATATAAATATAAAAAATCAATGATATGCCCCCTTTTTAATCACCCATAGAAAGACGTACCCCCCAGAGGGGGGCACAGACAGACCCAACGCGCGTTTCTCCACACCTGGCTTTCAGGGGGTAACACACAACAAACTTCCCCTCCCTTAAAAGGTTATCCCACCCAAATAGGGTAAAGAGACAAAGCGAAAGCAATACCCCTGTTACCTTTGGTCCCGTTTGTAAAAGTATCTCATTTCCCTAGCTGAGTCCGCACATGAATCCGAATTTTTTTTTTGTGGGGTATCCCAGTACATTTTATGGTACTGTCAATGGCACCATTAAAAATAACTTATTGTCCAGCAACAAAAACAAGCCCTGGTAAGACTATGTAGAAGGAAAAATAAAAAAGTTAAAGCTCTTGCAAGGTGTGGAGTAAAAAATTATCATTACGAAAAAAAAAGGCTTGGTCGTTAGGGGGCTAATTTAAAGGGGCTGTCCTTCATGTTGTTTTTATTTATTATGTCTATCAAAGGAAATTGTACAATTTTCTAACATACGTGTATCAAAATATGATTTACCTCTTTTTATATTTTGTGTGGGCCCCATCAAAAATTAAAAAAAAAAAATGTTCAGCCACATTTCTGCCATAAAAAATTGTTTGCCAGGGACTAATGTATGTACTAATTTGAAATCGTCATGGCCTCCAGGCATTAAGTTAAAAGCAGTTACAGCTTTAGGGGGAAAAATAAATAGGAAAAAGGGGTAGTAATAAAATTTTATGGTTATTTTAACAATTCTTACTGTGTATTTAGTTCTAACTGCTGTTTTTATATGTTTTTTAAAAGGTTTATACACTTAAGGGGTGTAGGTTTCTTCCTATTTTTTTTTATTTTTTTCCCCCCCTTTTTTTTTTTTTATTTTTTTTCTTTTTCTTTTTTTTGTTTTTTTTTTTGTTTAATTTTCCGTTTTTTTTTTTTTTTTTTTTTTTTTTCTTGTTTTTTTTTTTTTTTTATTTTTCTCAATTGTGCTATTTCTGATTGTGTAAGGGCCCCCAGTGTAATTTGTTTCTTCGCCTGTTAAAATGAAAAAGTACGGCCCCTAATCTGATCAGAGACACAGCTCCGTGAATCGCCCCCCGGGGGCTGTACAGAATGTAATGAGCTCTCAGCTAGTGAATTGCAAGGAGGGGGGATCAGGAGGATTCGACCCGCACTGGATATCAGTGTAAATAAAAACACAAGATAAGGGACACTGTGAGAACAAGGCAGCTTTGCTAATGACATCCAATTGCAACGTTGCTTGTTTTCACTGTCCCCTTATTCTGAAGACCATTTAATGAAATGATAACACCCCTTTAACTATTAAAAAAAAGAATAAAGCTAGAGAAGAATGTGTGGCGTCTTCTCCACTGACATGATAACTCTGTTGGAGGTAGTAATGCTGGAGAAGTTCTGCTCCCCAATAATTTACTATTACCTGAATACCAGGGGTCACATGATGTATTTCTGCTCCTCAATAATTTACTATTACCTGAATACCAGGTCACATGATGTGTGTGTGATCACATTTTGTTTTGTTCTTACAGTTACTCCATGGCAGACATTACTATGGACTGGAATGTGGACTACACATTTTTCTCCTCCTTCGTATGAGTATACTGCATTGGAGTATAATGAGATATAGGATCCGAATTTTTAATAACAGTCAGGAAATATAAATGATCCTTGCTATTGTGTAAGTTGCCCCACTGACAAGACATGAACATCTATAATTTTATAAGGGTAAGTTCATTTAACATTGATACATAGAATCAAAATAAAATCCAGAAAATCACATTCTATAAGTATATACATTTATTTGCATTTTGCTGAGAGAAATAAATGTTTAATCCCCTCTAGCAACCATAAGAGTTCTGGCTCCTACAGACCAGTTGAACGCTCCTAATCAACTCATTACCGCATTAAAGACACTGTCGTAAATAGTCACCTTATAAAAGACTCCTGTCCACAGACTCAATTAATCCATCCAGACTCTAAACTCTAAAACATGCAAGACAAAAAGAGCTTTCTAAGATGTCAGGGACAAGATGATCGACCTGCACAAGGGGATAGCTACAAAACCAAAAAAAAAAATAATTTTAAGACACTGGTGAGAAGGACACAACTTTGTGCAATAGTATGAAAATGAAGAATAGTCTAGTGGCGCATCGGATCGGTCCCTGACCAGAGAATTTCGCCAAACGGCCTGCACGTTTTGGAAATCCCCCGCAACCTTCTGTCGCCCTCGCCAGATTATTGCTATAATTTCCTGATTTCACGGACAAAGTGCAGATCTTGGGCAGCTTTCAGAAGACTCAAATCCGACCTCATCTTCAAGAAGAAAAATACAAGTCTTTGAAGACTTCTCGTCGGAAGTCCGCAAGCGCAGGACATTCTCACCCATCTGCTCCTGTTCTATTTGCAAACAATAAAATTCGCCCTTCTCTAACCCGGCGACCTTAAAAAGTTTTCACAGAAATGCAACAATTCGACATTTTATTCCCCAAGAATCACAAAGTTTCGTCGAAGAGACAATAGGAGACGCTCCAGAACATCTTCACCAACACCCTTGTCATTCATCCCCGCCACCCCGTCCTCCTTTACCATCAAGGGTAACCCCTAACATCTGCAGAGAAGAACCCTGGCCCCACTCAACTTCTTGTACCTGGAGCCCCAAAGGACAAGAAAGCGTCAAGCCCCAAAATGACCGATTAACAACATAGAACACCACTAACCTCCACACTTGTAAATCGCCGTACTAGGACTTTTATTGCTTAATTCTAAATCTCAATCCCTGTATATAGGGATGTATAAGTTAATAGCAGAAACCTTTTATGCTGAGACACTTTCAGTGCCCCCCATGGGTCTCACTCTCCCTGTCTTCATTTTGTTTGTTCTCTACCATTTAATCGCCTGCTATTCATGCATTCTGAGTAGCGACCTGTCAAGTTTCCTGACTTATACCTATCAATTCGCCACCGCCATGAGGCCCATTGATCCAGGACTTCTCCCTCCGTACTACTGTATTTATTTTGCGTTAAGTCAATACCCAAGTTTTGGCGGAAAAGTGAAGTCTCATATAGGCACATACTCTGAGGAATAACTGTTGTGTTTTTACTTTTTTTCTTCCTCGGAGTGCCTACTGTTTATTCGTAGTTTTGTGTGTCCTTTTGTGTTTTTTTTATTTTTCATCCCAGCCTCACACTCTCTCTCTTTTTCTCCATCACCCACCTCTCCCTCCCTCCACATGGGACTCGTTAGGACCTCTTCTTTTGAGCTGTGAAAATGAAAGTGAATCCTTAAAGTCAAGGGTCTACCTCCCCAATAAACGCCTGGATGGTCTTGTAACACCTCAAACGCTTAAAAAATTGACATAGGCATTCCTTCCATGAACACACCTACCAGAACAGGATATCGAACGAATGAACGGCAATGGGAGTGCCATGTCTCGGCTTCACCCGCGATAATAACAAAGCACGGTGTGCTTACACTCAATAGGAAAACATTCAACGCCCAGATTCTCAATCACAACACGATAGTGAGGGGAGGTGGAGTAACGCTACATAGCGTATGGCAAAGGAATCCTGGTCTCTCTATAATATCTATGGGCCCAATTAGATTGAGAGGGTCAACCTTCTACAAAGGTCTAGAACCCATTTATTAGAGTGAAACCACAACATCAAAATCCAGGGAGGTGACATCAAATCCACTATGCACCCCCAGGAGGATAGAGGGGCAACCCAGTTCAGAACACACCAACAGGTAAGTATTCCTATCTAGCCAGCTTGCTAAGAACCTTGCCTCCTAGTGATGCATGGCGTATCCGCACCCTGAGACGTGAATTTTTTCCTTTTTTTCTCCAACCCCCATAACACTCTGGACACGGATCGATTATCTTTTTGTCTCAATGGCCTCATGTCAAGAGTAAGGAACTCAGATCGAGAATTAGTCAGATCTGACCACTCCCTGTCATCCACTCGGTTGCGGACGCGCAACCCCCGAGGCACAGATTTCATCTGGCGATTTCCCTCCTTCTATAAAGGATAGAGTTCCAGTTGACCTTGTAGGCTGGTGATGAAAATCAGCTCTCACAATGCATTACAACAAAGACTCGCCCAGCTATACTGGCACAGCTAAAGCAGTTCTCGGAAGGAGGTTGATTGAATATTCTCTAGACTTAATAAGCAACTATTGGACAAAATCAGTTTTAATAACTCCTAATTTTTCTCCATTAAGCAATGCACTACGCGAGGCCTATGAACATGTTCGTGGCTTCCACCTCTCCCGAGAAAAGACTACCTGCTAATACTAAATGAGAATATAGCATTGGTAGGAGAAGAAGGAACTGTTCCAAATCTAAAATGGAGGCTAAACTAAATCGTCTTTGGTAGCACACAGGCGTAGACACCCTAGCGAGATTTGCCAAGGCCATCAACCCCCTCCTTCCCTGTCATAGGTGTAAGTGACGGATATTTTCCGCTCCTTTTATACCAGGCGCTCTAACTAACGACATCTTGATACAAATGCATCAAGTGAGTGGCTGAAAGTGTCAACTCCTTCTCACAGCAAAAGGTGTCCAATATTGGGGGGCCAAATTTCTGAGCCTAGAAAAAGAATCGCTAATGGAAAATTGAAAGTCCAATAAAGCCCCAGCCCAGATAGTTTACTGGGAATTCTTCAAGCTTTTGAAAGCCCAAATTACCCAACCCTCCTTTCGCTTTTTAATTCATACCTATCTGTTCACCTATACCACCTCACTGAACGCAGCCATATCAAGATTATCCCCAAACCGGGCAAGAACCGACTTTGGCCTCCTCCTATCGCCCACTCTCTCTCATTAACCGAAGATCTTAAAAACTGCCCCCCCCCCTCTCCAAAATCCAGGCCAGACCGATTGGCTCCACTTATACCCAAAACTAATTGGCTCCCACCATTAGGCTTCGTCCAAGGTCCAGCGATTACGATATGTAAAAAGTCTTACTTAACTTGGATGAGGTCCCAAAAATCTCCATAACACCACCCCCACACGCCTTAGGTCACAATTGATACTGAGAATGCATTTGACTCTTGAATTGGGGTGGTATGATCTATGAAATGACAAAATTGGGCATACAGGCACCATTTCGCACCTTTCTGTCCAATCAATATAGCAACAAGGCCGCCCAGATAAGTCCTACCAGTATTTCTGTCCTCCCCATTCTCCCAGCAATGCGGCACTAGGCAATGGGTTGCCCCCTATCCCCCTACCATTTTAATTTAGCAATCGAACCCCTTGCTAGTTCCTCACAGCCTCTCCTCATTTTTGAGGACTTCTGTTAAGTCAAACCACAGAACTTGCTCTTTCGCCGATGACATAATTTTTTTCCTCAAACAACCCAGGAGAGGACCTCCCTCAATTATTTCATCATATGAGACAAAACAAGAACTTCTCAGGCTCAAAATCATGAATAAAAGACAAACGTTTTGAACTCTCCCCTACTCTCGCCCAATCCACTTGACCACCTAGACATCCCAATCAACATTACCAATAAATCCATTAAATACCTCGGAATTTAATAAAGTGAAAACTCGGAAACAATATCCTCCCTTAAACTCCCCCCCCCCCCCATATGAAAATTGTCAGAGAACTAGACAGATGGTCAAAATTACCACTTTCCCCCTCCTCGCCAGGTGCCAACTTCGTCCCATTATTAGCTTTCGAAACTTTATAAACCCCCTCAAATCCATCCACTTACTACTAAACATCAGCATGTTAAGATCATTCAGCGGGATCTCGAGATTCATCAGGCCGAAAGAAAGCCGAGAATCGCCCTCACTAAACTTATTTCCCTAGAAAATTGGGGGGTTAAACCTCTCTGATGTGCGTCTATACAATATACGTGCAACCTCAGGCATTGTCAATTGGTTACAAAAAACCTCTCACTAATTCCAACACACAACTCGAATCATCACACGCATTCCCATGGGAACTTTCGGCTCCTCTAAACACCAAATATGCTAACATCCCGCTCCATAAATCTACCCCTAATGCGCGACACGATCTCTACCTGAAAGATCAGCCGAAAACTCTCCAGCCCATCTTAGTAAATACATGGCAAATCTGGCCCACCCAAGCCCCGCAGAGGAGAATGATCCACATCTCCGCACTTGGAAAGAGATGGTAATAGTCACGGAGTCACCAGTTCAACATTCAAAAAGGTAACTACAACTCATTGCCAGAACTTGCAAAGTGTATAAGGCATTCCGATCTCCCATTATCCTATACATACGTTCAGTTCAATAGCCTTTAAAGATCAACATATTAATCTCACAAAGGCATTCCCCACGAACGACTTGCGAATGATAAAGGCCCCCAACCTATCGACATTCCTCTCACTGTTGTATGCAAAACTGAGGGAGTCACAATTCCCCCAAGAATAGCGTCCTAAATTACTGACCATTTGGTAAGAGCATTTCCCAGAGCCTAATATTCCCGCAGCTAGCCTTAGAGATGGAATAAAATCCAATACGGCCGTAATCAAGCGATAAATGGCGGGAAACTATTTGTTTGATATATGCATCGAGCAATTACGGCTAACTGATCCCACCCACACACTTGCTCCCAATCGTAAGCAGTCCTGCCCTAAATGCTCCAAACAAAACAGACCCAGAATCACGGTGAAATGGTCCAAGCCCCACACAAAAATTATGGGAGAACTGAGGGACGCCTTAAAACAAGATGGCCTCGGAGTCCCATTCTCCTGCATTTGCCTTTTTCACACCTCACAGGGCCCTCACAAGTTACCACTCACCTTCTACATATCCTTCTCCCTTGCGGCAAAAGTTGCATTCTAAATAATTGGCTGGAGACTCTCAAAGCCAGAGTGGGAAGTTTCTGCGTTAGGTCAGAAGTACCTCAATCTTGAAGGGTAGAATAAATCGGCAAAATTGACCTTCAACTGAAAAAATTCTTCACCCATTGGAAACCCTACATAGAAGCCTTCATTTCTTCAGAGGACATTAGATCCTTGGTTTTTCCCATTTAGCTTACCAAGTGTACCTTGAGGTTGTACTAGCGGGTTCCATGGGCGCCTCTTAAACCTGAGAGCGCACCTAACTAGACAAGTTTTAAACTTCTACGCTAGGCAACTCAGGCCACGTCAATACTCCTGATGGAATTACCTGTGAATATTGGAAACGAAACCGGCCTTCAGGCAAATAATGTCACCCTTCACTGTCCTAAGATGGATCCACTTCCCCAATAGGGGACGGTGAACCGCCCCTACATCTTCCCTTCCCCCCATCCTCTCTCTCCCCCCCCCCCCCTCCACACATTTTTTTTTTTTTTATTTATTTTGCTGTGTGTTAGTTATGTCTGGTTATTGGTTTTATGTCTTAAAATTAAAAAATTGGTTTCCTCGTTTAGACTGTTTCGTGGAGCCCTGCGTTTTTTCTAAGGCGAGGTCTTATACCCTCGCCTTGACAAGTTGAAGCTCCACGTCAACAATCAATGTTTCATGTTTCAACATCTTCTTGTATTTATCTCACCATCAGAAACGATGTTAGCACAACTCTGTATAAGCAATGTGAAGTTCACAAGAAACCAAATAAACATATGTTAGAAAAAAAAAAAGAAAAGAAAATGGAAAAATACAAAATGACTGTCAAACGACAATCGATCTGGGTACCATCAAAATTCTCACATTTGGGTTACCCTTGATCAAGAGGACGGTGAAGACTTGTTAAATTTCTTAAGGCAGCTGGACCACAGTCAGCCAAGAACACATTGGTAATATTACACCCTAATGTTTAAAATCCTGTCAGTCCGCAAGGTGCCCCTCCAAGAACACAAGTCTGCCGTCTGAAGTTTTCCAATAAATTACCTGATGATTCTGTGAGTATTGGGAGAAGGTGCTGTGGTCACATGAGACAAACAATTTAGCTTTTTTGCATTAACTTCAACTCCCATGTTTTGGAGGAAGAGAAATGCTGCCTATGACACAAAGAACACAGTCCCCACTGTCAAGCGATGGAGATGGGAGACATCTGTTTTGGGGTTGTTTTTTCTCTGCTAAGGCACATAACTACTTTTACCACATCATTAGGAGAAAGATGAGCCATGTAACATAAAATCCCTCTGCCAGGACAATAGAAATGGGTCATGGCTGGTCTTCCATCAAGACATGACCCAAGACATACAGACAAGGCAACCAAATAAGTGGCTCCAAAAAAAGCACTTTAAGGTCATGAGTGGCCTAGCCAGCTCCAGACTTTTATTCTGTAAAAGCTTATGGAGGAGTTGAAGCCCCGCGTTGTCCAAGCGAAATTCTCAAATCATAATGAATTTAGAGATGATCTGCAAAGAGGATTGACCTAGTTTGTCGCAAACCTCATACATCACAACAAAAAAAACATCTGACTTCTGTGCTTGCCAACAATTTGCCACCAAATGTTAAGATTTGTTTGCCAGAGGGATCAAATATTATTTCTCACTGCAAAATGCAAATAAATTTAAAGTAATTTAACAATGTTAATTATACTGATTTTATTTTGATACTCTATCTTTCATTTAAAATGACCTACCCTTAAAATTTATACTTGTTCATTGTCACGGCGCTCGGCGCTGCGCACGCCCGGCCCCGTCCCCTCTGCGCATACTGGGTCCGGCGCGGGTGCCGCAGCTGCCCGCATCCGAGGTCCATTCTGCTTTGTGGGAGAAAACCCGTAACTCCCACCAGCACCGCACATGCTCCGCTCTGACAGCCGCCGCCGCGGTGCCCGTTGCTTAAGAGCCGCGACGGCTGGACTGGATTTAAGGGCCAACGCGCCGTTAATATGTTATTGACGGCCGCTGGTCCTATATAAGGTACACGCCCCAGCAATCTTTGCCAGTTTTTTGGTGAGCCTTACCTTGCATCCTAGAGTAATTTGCAGTTCTCTCCTGATTACCCGTTACCAGTCCGCTGCTTACGTTTCCTGACCTTGCCTTTGCCCGCCGCCCTGACCGCCTGCCTTTCTCTGACCACGAACCTCTAACCGCCTGCCCAGACCTTCTTCTGTCCCCCGACTACGACACAGGAATACGACTATATCACCACGCTGACCCCTGCCGCCAACGCAAGCCGACACTTCAAGTGAAACGACATGTAAGCCACAACGCCGCAGCCAGACCATCCCGCTATTGCGCGGGCTCTGTGAAAACCGGTGCGACTAATAATTCCGTTCTGGCTAGCTTAGCTATCATCGCTTGCGTTGGCCCAGTGGATCTCACTTCTGCGTTTACACATGTCTTAAATCATTGAGGGCAACTTACTCAACAGCAAGGGAACAAACATTATTACCTTTACTGTAAATGGAAAAAAAAATTATATTTATATAAATAAATAAATAAAAAATACATGTTGTGAGCCAGCACAGCTCTGGGATCACCGCATGAGTCTTCCAGCATGAGACATAGCAGAAGACAGGTACAACGGGCTGCTTGGCTCCGTGGTTTATTTAAACAGCAGAACTAAACCCAATGGCAAACATGCACAGCAACAACAAAACAAAAAGAAACTTGCACGTCTGAGCGCTTGCTAAAATGTAGTGCTTCCCTCACAATCCCCTTGTTGGTCCTACCCAGGCTTTTCCCAGTGGTGAACAACCTCCCAGCCCAGAAGGTATACTGGAGGTACAGCCGACGCCCAGTCAGCTTACTGCAGACCGTTTATCAGCCATGAAATTTCCTGGCGAGGAGCCATTGGAGTAAAGGCACCCACCCTGCTCTTTGCTTACTCCCAAGATAGGCCAACCGGGAATGGCTGGTAGCCACGTACTAACGATTTAAACATAGGACGACAGTTTGTACTGTCGACATCTATTTATCAACGCCTTTTTCACTCCACCAAGGCTGCTTATCTTGGCATGCAAGTTCGGACTCCCCAGACATATGTCCAGAACCTGGCAGAGTATAAACACCCTTGTAACCTTCCCAGCTGCGGCCTTCACATATGCCCCCCCCTCAGCTCCAGACCTTGGGGCGGAGCACTTTTCATAAAGTTATGCCCCGCGACAGTGCATCCGCAATTGCTTGTTGTGACCCCGTGGCGATGTTTTACATTAGAATATTAAAAGACCTGTTAACCATTACCACCGGTCACCCTTTGCGTTTTCACCCTTTGTATTTGTGCCATCCACTTTAGAGGTGAATGGTCCGTGATAACATTAAAGGTCTACCTATCAGGTATTACGCAGTGCCTCAATAAGCCCACTTAATGGCCAGGCATTCTCTCCTCTACTATGGCGTAATTTTCTCGGCCGCCGACAGTTTCCGCTGAGGTACACATACCGGGTGTTCTTCTTCCCTCAACCAACTGTGACAGGACAGCCCCTAATCCCACCCTCAGAGGCGTCTGCCTGGACCAGAAATTCCTTTTGGAATTGGCGCAACCGGCACTGGTCTCATGCAAGTACCTCTTTCAGATTTTTAAAAGCTAGTTCGGCCTCCGGGTTCCACTTGAACCATTAGAGGACTAGGACCTCTTTTGTTAGATCGTAAGAGGGCTGCAAATGGAGCAAAGATGGCACAAATCTCCTATAGTACCCTGCGATACAAAGAACAGCCCTGACCTCTTCTTTGAAACGGTTGGCCAATTCCTAATTGCTTCAAGTTTGTCCAACTGGGGCTTGATGACCCCCCTCCTGATGTCATAGCCTAGATAGCGAGCCAGCCTCTAATCCCTATGGCCACTTATATAGGGTTGGCGAGTTAACCCTGCTGCCCTTATGGCATCTAAGACGCGTTTACTCTTGGTAGAGTGATTCCCAGCCGTACTAAATACCACCACATCATCCAAATAAGCCGACGCATATTTATCTATGAGGCCTGTAGGATTGACGTCCATCATCCTCTGGAATGTGTCCGAGCCCCATGTAGGCCAAAGGAAGGACAACATAATGAAAGTGTCCATCTGGGGTGGAAAAAGCAGTTTACTCCCTAGCATCCTTTGGTGAGGGGACCTGCCAATAGCCCTTGGTCAGTCTAATGTATAATTACCTTTGCAGGCCAAGCCGCCCGACCAACTCATCCACCCGTGGCAATCGAGTAGCATCAATATTGAAATAGCTCATTGAGCTTGCGAAAATCAATGCAGAATCGCAACACCCATCATTTCGGAATAGCACTATAAGGGCTCGACCACCCACTTTGGGACCATTCTATGACTCCCCAGCTTTATCATCTTTACACTACCTCAGCACTCGCTTGCCTCTGGGCCTCAGCACCATACGGCCTCAAACGTACCTTCTGGCCAGGTTCTGTGACGATGATCATTGAAAGTGACATCAGCCTACCTTGTCATTACCGAGAAAAACCTCTGATTCCTTTGTAGAACTCCCTAGTTTCCTGCCGCTGATCTTCGGACAATGACTCATAGATACGGTACAGTAAAGAACTCTCCCTTTGGGGCACCCCTATGCTGCTCTGACCGCCCACCAACTTTGAACGTCCTTCCAGGCTTAAATTAATTTGACATGGTAAATTTGACACGGTTTCCTTTTACTGCGGGCTGAAGACCTTATAAATTTAACCTCACTGACCCCTCCGTAATTCATTAGGGGCCCGCCACTTCGCCATAAATTTGCTTTCGACCGTGTTACACAGTACTAGTACCCGACGCCTGCATGAAACACTCATGACCCCATGCCGACCTATGTGATAATCTGGCCTGGGTTACATGCGCCTTCTGCAGTTCTCACGTTCAAAGGGTAAACGGCGCAAACCTGTCGCTGTCATATCAGCCGATGTGCCAATAGACAGCATCCTATGAGGGTATTACTCCTGCTCCCAGGTCTCCTTGGCAATGACCCCAGAGCCCCCGTGGATGTCAACCAAACAGGATCTCCAAGGGTGAAAACCTGTGAGGCCTGCGGGACTTCCCTTACCAAACATGCTGTAGGGTAAGAGACGGTCCCCAATCTCACTCACATCCTTATCTACCACCTTCTTGGCATCGCTTTTAGGGTTTTATTAAATCTTTCCACCAGACCATCGGTCTGGGGATGATATACTGAGGTACGGAGATGTGTAGTTTAATAGACGGCGAAGATTCCATGGTGACCTTAGACATGAAGGTGGTGCCCTGGTCTGTTAGTATCTCCTTCGGATACCCCTGCGGGTTTGAACATTTTGAACAGTTCCTTAGCTATTCCTTTGAGGAGTGTTCCTAAGGGGAATGGACTCGGGATATCGAGTGGCGTAGACAGGACCACTAAATAGTTCTGATGTCCTCGGGCGACTTAGGGAGCGTCCCTACCATGTCAGCCGATCCTCTCAAAGGTACCTCTAATATGTCAGAGGAATTAGGTGACTCCGAAAATGGGCCTAGGGTCGTTCGGTCTTGCAGCCACTTGCTGAGGTGAGGTGGGAGAGGTCGTGTTAATTTTTATACATCTGTGACCGAGCTGGCTGCTGATCGAACTCCCCGTGAACTCTCTGGTCCCGGACCGCCAGAGTAACCCCAGTCGGGCTAGGATCTCCCCTTTTCTAGCCGCAAGTAGTCCTTGGCGTCTTCAGCTCTCAGGTCGAAGTAGGCCTTTTGTGGCACGCCAGTAGAAGGGGGCCAGGACGGTCAGCCCCCTTGGTCCACGGTGTAGCTGCTCACTCTCACGATCCTCACGAAGGTGCCAGATACGCCTCCACTCATCAACTGGGTCATTTTACGTAGACCTTGCAACACCACTTGGACTGGGCATGGAGGGCCACCTGCCTGCCCCCTCTGGTCTTGTAAGTTCAGGACCTGGAGCTGCTGCAGTAGCGCCAGGTTTACCAGTTGTTGATCTTTAAGGGCTGCCTGGTGTGTCTCAATCAACAGGCGGTAGGTCTCAGCATGAGCCCGCACGGTCTCCTGGTGGGCTTCTGTTGGCTTGCCGCCATTAGCTGTAGGTTGGATGTTTGCCTGTATAAACTGCTTTCACCAGCTCATCATTTTGGGTGTCTCCGCAGGTTGCACTGTTGCCGCTTTAACCCACGACATATATTGGAACACTTATTCGCTTGCCTGTCTCTATAAGAAAGCGTCTCTTTAAAATGCCATACATCCTCCACCAAGTGTGAGCCTGCAAAAAAACACAGCTCTGGACACCGCATGTCTTCCACATGAACAGAGGCAGAAGTATCCAGGTACTAAACGCTGCTTGGCTCCGTGGGTTTATTTAAACAGCATAACAAAAACCAATGGCAAACATAGCAAGCAAACAACAAAAACAAAAGACTTGCCTCGTCTGAGCGCTTGCTAACAAGGGTGTAGCTCCCTCACTATCAACCTTGTTGGACCTACACAGGCATATCCCAGTGTGAACCACCTCCGCCCAGAAGTAGACCTGAGGTACAGCCGACGCCCAGTCAGCTTACCTGCTGACAGTTTTATGCAGCTCAGAAATCCAGGCAGTGAGCCATGGGAGTAAGCACTCCCACCTGCTCTTTGCTTACTCCCAATGAAAGCAACCCGGGAAAGGCTGGTAGCCGTACTAACGGATTAAACATAGGTCTCAGTTTGTACTTCGACAACTATTTTATCAACGCCTTTCGCTCCCACCTAGGCTGCTTATCTTGTGGCATGCTCCTGTGACTCCCCCAGACTAATGTCCAGAACCTGGCTGGGATATATACTCCCTTGTAGACCTTCCCAGCTGCGGCCTTACAATGTATATTTGAAAACTGCATAACTTCCCATTATATACATAATGAAGACATTATTAAGTGGATGACACCTTAAAGTCTAACATTTGATAGAAAGTTGTAAACTGCTTACCTTTTCCCCAAAAATAATATCATATTAAACAACATTAACCCCTTACCGCCGCCGCCAGTTTTGATCTCCCTGACAGAGCCCCATTTTTTAAATCTGTCATCTTTCACTTTACGTGGGGATAAATTTTTGATACTTTTACCTACCCATATGATTCAGAGATTGTTTTCTCGTGACACATTATGCTTTAAGTTAGTAAGAAATTTTGGTCAATACAATGTATTTGTAAAAAATATCAAAATATTGGAAAAATTTGCCATTTTCAAAGTTTAAAAAAGTCTACGTGCAAGACAGATAGTTATTCCACAAAGTGATTTTATATTATATAAACAAAATAATTTATAACTAGCAACTAACCATATGCCTACTGTAGGTTGGCATATTTTTTTAAATGCCTTAATTTTTCTTTTTTTTTTTACTACATTGGGGGGCTTAGAAATTTATCAGTAATTTTTCACATTTTCAAGAAAATTTGCAACATGGCGTGGCTTTGAGGGGCCTGTAAATGACTCCATCTAAGAATCTACACCCCTTATAGTATTCAAAACAGCATTTAGGAAATGTAATAACTAGAGATGGCCGAATTTCTCAAAAATTCGGTTCGGTCACTTCGCCGAATTTTCCGACAATTTCGTTTTCGGTCCGAATATACTTCGTCACGAATCACGTTAAAAAAACAAACAGCTATTTCCAGGCTGCCCAGAGCCTGCAGAGGTGCTGTAGAACGATTGTCCATGCTTAAATAAGCAGAGGGAGCATGGTTGGTCTTTCATACAATGTATGTGTTTTAGTATGACACGCACATGAACTGCCGCCGTCTTCCTTAGAATCGCATCACTATAAAGATGCCCTGGGCAACTATTGGTGCAGAACCTGACCAAAAAACTGAAGCAGGAACGTAGCCAGATAAAGTCATAGGGGCAGCAAAAGCTGTGAAAAAAACAAACTGAGAGCTCAGGTGCAACATTAGTGACAGAGTGTGGATGTGACGGCGGCAGCCACAGCAGCAATAGGTCAACAGTGGCACAATGACATTCTGAAGTGGCAAAAACATTACCAGGCCGCAGAGTGGCACAATGAACACAGTGTGGATGTCACGGTGGCAGCAGCATAGGTCAGGCAGTGGCAAATGACAAATTCTGGAGCATGGCAACAAAAGGAGTACGCCAAATGAGTTGGTACAATGACACAGTGGGGAGGTGCACGGCAGGAGCAACAGCACAGCATAAGGTCAGTACAGTGCACAATGACACAGTGTGGAGGGCAACGGCAGCAGCCACAACTTCACATGAGGTCCCCCCCCCCCCCCCAAAAAGACAGTGTCAACAAATTGACAAATTCTGGAGGTGGCAAAAACAGAGTAGCCACAGTTGTGAGGCACGGCAAGCAGCCACGGCAGCAGCATGAGTCCAGACAGTGGCACAATGACACAGTGTGGAGGGCACGACAGTAGTCACAGCAGCAGCATAGGTCAAGAGTGGCACAATTGACATTCAGCAGGTGCAAAATAGTATTAGGCCACAGAGCGGCACAATACTGAGAGCGGTATGGTCACGGCGGCATCAGTACATACGAGTCAGGCCAGTGGCAACAATTACAGAGAGTGGAGGTGATGAACAGGAAGCAACAGCATCGGTCAGAGAGTGGCACAATGACATTCTGGAGGTGGCAAAACAGAAACCAGGTCGCAGATGTGGCACAATGACACAGTGGAGATGGTCACGGCAAACAGCAACAGCAGCAGCAGCATGAGCACAAGCCACGTTAGAGTTTGCACAAATGACACCTGTGTTGAGGTGGGTGGCAATTACCAGTGCCCTGGTAAAGACGGTGGTAGTGCAGATGAGAAACTATCACAGATGTGTGGCCTCAGGGCGTGTGCGGCATCATAATAGTGGCTGAGTGCAGTGTAGTTGAACCCAGCACTGACGCCTAAGGCATTGGTGTGTGGAAATCCTGTCCGATCCCCGCCTGATTCAATCCTTGACAAAGGTCAGGTCGTGCTCAACATTTCCCGTGACACGCCGGGTTCTCTTGGGGTAACGATGCCCCCCGCCGAGCACTGAAACACCCGCTCAGATGCCACACTACACTGGCCGGGCAGGACAGCTCTCCACTTGCAAACTCGGCAAGGGGGGTTGCGGCCCGACACATCCCGTTTGTCTGCCCAGTAGTCCACGGATCTTCTAACTGGGTGTGCAGAGTGCTGTTCGAATAGGTCCACAACCTGTTGGTTCAGGAAATGCTCCATGTCCTTCTTCTGCTTGCTTCGGTGACTGCCCTCCTCACTAGTACGGGTGAAGGAAGCTGCTCATTAGTGACTCAACTTAGGTTACAGCTGATGGAGCTGAACTGCTCCTACCCCCGCCACCTTCCCCAAGCAAGCCGCGGCAGAATCGTGAGCGCTGAAGGAACCCCCCCGGTCATACCTGTCAGTGAGAGGACATGGCCGCACATAGGCACGGCCCACTGATTACGGAGGATTTCCCTATAGTATTTGAGTTTGTCTTCCCTCTCAATAGCTGGGAAAAAGGCTCCCATTTTGGACCGGTAGCGAGGCGTCCAATAGGGTGGAGAGCCCAGAAGTCATCCCTCTGCCGATGCTGACTATCGGTTCTGTCACTAGCCAGGCAAATAAGCATGCTGCGGGACACTATCTGCAACAAGTGTCTCCTAGGGGCGCCCTGCTCCCCATTTTGATATTTTCCACTGTGAATACTGCCAAACGGTCTTGGGAGTCATCTGCCTCGTCATCCTCATCTCCATCCACCTCCTCCAGCTGCTCCTGCACCTACTCTCTAGTCACCTGGGTATAAAATCAACTCATATCACCAGACAATGCTTCTGCTCCCATGTCCCTCCTCCTCCTCCTCCTCACATTTCAGTCCCCACCGGACTCATGAGGCCCACGAGATGTTAGTCGCCGCATCTCCAGTCCCCCCTGCCCAAGACAGATATTTCAGCATCTGTTCCAGGACATGAAGCAGATGGAATGGACGTTAATTCATCCCGGTGTCCTGGGCTACTGACAAAATAACTGGCCGTCCTCGAATGGCCTCAACAAACGGCAGGTGACACGCATGAGCTGCCACTGGAATGACATCAAATTTACACAAGGGAGTACTTCTGTCTGCCTGGAATCATCAAAAAAACGTTAATGGCCTTTCTCTGTTCATACAGGTGCGGAATCCAACATGGTGCAGGCTGGAATTCCAGCGGGTGAAACATCGCATATCAGAGCGTGTTTGGGAGGTCCGTTCTGCCCGCTGCAACTCGAGGAGGGTGTTCCTGGCTTTGTAGCGAATGGATAAAGTGCATGCACAAGTTATTCCTGGCCTTTTCAGAATGTTCTGAAGATCCGGTGGAAAGACTTCACGAACCTTTTTACAACCGAATTTGAACACGGCGCCATGCAGGGCGCAAGGACCACCCTCATCGGTGCAGCGCGACACCATGTTCCTCCCATGTGTCCGTCACCATGGTTCCGATTTTGCAGTTGGCGCGGAGAAGACCACACATCGATTTCTTGCTGCAAGACGCGGAGCATTCCTCCCCTAGTTGACTTCGTTCCCGAGGCAAGCTAGGTGTATACCCTGCGTGACAGCCCACCGCTGTGCCCTACACTGTAGGTTAAATGATGGAGCATTAACTTGTGGAGGCTGAGATGGTGGAGGTGGTGTGGAGGAGGAGGATGCGGACATTGGCGCAGGAGCAGCAGTTGACAAACGGTGGAGGAGAAAGCGCCTTCTCCTGCCAAGTTGTTTTTGTTGTGCCTGTGCAGGAAGCCATTCACCCATGTGGGTGGGCCCGTAAAGGACATGTAATGGCCCTGACCGTAGTTACAGCTCAAAACTTCCGCGCTGCCGTGTGACTATGGAACAAACCGATAAGCTCAAGACTGACCCACTATCTGTTCTACATATTTATGGAAGTGCTGGTTACTGCTTTGGAAAAGAAATTACGGCTTGGAACTCTCCATCCGGCTCGGCGACAAGCCATTAGTTATCTGAATGTGCAGAGTCCACATTTTGAAAGGGAGGACGCAGTACCAACAACTTTGGACAGGAGCACACGGTCAGCAGCTGCACCTTATGGAGGTTGTATCGCAATACTGTTGTCTCTTTAAATCGCCTCTCTGAACGACTGCAGGAGCGCCATTGAGTAGCGAGAGCAGAGCATCTGGACCGGGAGAGGATGTCAAAGAGAAAACAGCTGCTCATCTGCAGAGTGGGGGAGCCTAGACTTGGCTGAAATGGCATGCGTGCCACTGGCCGCTGCTGGCTGCTGCAGCGGCAGGATGGACCACCACCATCAGAGCCAACGTTCCCCAGGCCACACGGATGGTGACGTGCGCAATGTGTTAGACGCAGGGGCCGTTGTGCCAACGATAGCACCCTGAGCCGACCGCTTCACTTTCATACACGGTTTCTGCCACCAGATTCTTACATATACCCATATTCCTGCTCCTCCGTTGTCATTAGCAAAGAAACTGCCTACACCCGCCGAGTAGCTGATTTTACCGTCCAACCTCCGCCACTGATGACTACTGCCAGCCGCTGCCATCGCTGAGCGCCCTGTTGCCTGCTACTGTCCATGGACCTCTGAAGCGGGTTTTCTACCCGTGGCCGCCGGTTGCTCCCCGACCTCACACTGCTGCTACCCTGCTGACTCACGGCCACACAACCCACCATGCTGCTGCGCCGCTCTGCCTGAACGCGCAAGGCAGACGCCCTCCTTCTCCTGACGATGAAGAAGGTCCTTGCTCATCCGGCTCCCAAGTGCGTCGGCAACATCACATCTATTTGTGTTTTCATCCGTCACTACTGTCCTCATCACCGGTCTTGGTAACCGAGGCTGGACCTCTCACCCACATGACCTCCCATGCCCCTCACCACAACTTAACTTGCCGCCTACTGCAAGAAGGCTGGGGATATTGGCCCCATATTCTCGCTGCCAAGTAGCTGCTGACTGCCCTCACTCAAATTGTTCATTCCTCGGCTATATAGTGGTCGCTGAGCCCAGACCACAATAGGTAGATCCCCTGCTGAGGAACTTGGATGGGACAGAGGCCGGGCTGAGGGGACAGTGAGGCCCTGACCCGCTCCTGGGCCCATGCCAACTAAGTGGTTGTGTCTGAGGTTCCCACGACTCTTGGCTGGGGATGGTCAGATGTCATCTTGGGAAGGAAGAGTATGACGCTATCTAACCCATAACAAGAACACCTGGTGCTGTACAACACACGGCCGCTAGATGAAAGTCGGCAGTTTTTGGCCTCAACCCGTGAGTAGACCCCTGCGTGCGCGACGACCCCCATTGCTGTGCTGCTGACCTGGGCCCCGTTTCAGAAATGTTTGTGCAACTGCCACTCGCAGTTGCAAGCTGCCACCTCTCACTCTCTGTCCTACATACTGAGTTTGATTCTAAATAAAATGTACAGACAACTGTTTGAAGAAGCTATCTTTATATGAAGAAACATATACACCCTTTTTTTGACTCAATGAACCCAGTAACAAGCTTGGGTATAACCCTTGGATAAAATATTGCGCATCCACAAATGGCCAGGAAAAATTTACTTGTATGTGTCGATTTACAAGCACTGTTGTTTTACTAAATGTAAAAGCACAACATCTAATTAACCTTCGCTAGTGAATTAATCTAACAAGAAAAATGTAAATATTTCGGTGTTGAAAAGACGTGTTTATTTTGTCAGCACAGCAATCAAAACAACGCTTAATTAACCCCCTGGATGTAAATTGCGCAATAGAATTGAGCCACCACAAAACTAGTAGCTTTGTAATCGTTTTTACAATGTTATTATTTTCTACGCCACACAACAAGAGATAAAATTGTAATAACTTTGCTTGTAATTAGGCTACCAAAAAAATATATATATTCTTTGGCTGTTGAAAAAGAACGGTTTAATTTTGTCAGCACAGCAAGCAAAACACTCTTAAATTAACCCCTGGTATGAAATTGCGTCAATAGAATTGAGACACCACAAATTAGTAGCTAATTAGCGATTACAATGGCGTATTTCTACGCAACACAACAAGAGATAAAATTGTAGATTAACCTTTGCTTTGTGAATTAGGCTACCAAAAAAAAATATATATATTTGGCGATGGAAAAGACGGTATTATTTTTGTCAGGCACACCAGCAAACAACGCTTAATTAACCCGCTGATGTAAATTGCGCAATAGAGAATTGAGCCACCACAAACTAGTAGCTTTGTAAGCGTGTTAGCAATGGCGTATTTTCTACAGCGCACACAACAAGAGATAAAATGTAATTAAACCTTGCTTGTGAATTAGGCTACAAAAAAAAATATATATAATTGGCGTTGAAAAGACTGTTTATATTTGTCCACACACACCAGCCAAAACAACGCTTAAATTAACCCCTGGTGTAAATTGCGCAATAGAATTGAGCTGACCACAAACTAGTATCTTTGGTAGCGTATACAATGGCGTAATATCTAAACGCAACACAAAGAGATACAAATTGTTAATTAACTTTGCTTGTGAATTAGGCTAACAAAAAAAAAAATATATATTTGGCTTGAAAAAGGACGTTTATTTTTGTCAGCACACCACTAAAACAACGCTTAATTAACCCCTCGATGTAAATTGAGCAATAGAATTGAGCCACCACAAACTAGTAGCTGTGTAGCGTATTACAATGGCGTATTTTCTACTCAACACAACAAGAGATAAAATTGTAATTAACCATTGCTTGTGAATTAGGCTACCCAAAAAAATATATATATTTGCCGGTGAAAAAGACGGTTTTTTTTTGTCAGCACACCAGCAAAACAACGCATTAATTAACCCCTGGATGTTAAATTGCGAATAGAATTGAGCCACCACAAACTATTAGCTTTGTAGCGTGTTTACAATGGGTATTTTCTAACGCCACACAACAAGAGATAAAAATTGTAATTAACCTTATGCTTTTGAATTAGGCAACCAAAAAAAAATATATATATTTGGCGGTGAAAAAACGGTTTATTTTTGTCAGCACCCACCAGCAAAACACCAACGCTTAATTAACCCCAGTGATGTAAATTGCGCAATAGAATTGAGCCCACCACAAACTATGTAGCGATTTTAGCGTGTTACAAATGTGTATTTTCTACGCCACACACAAGAGATAAAATTGTAATTAACCATTGTCTTGTGAATATTAGCTACTCAAAAATAATATATAATATAGATTTTTGCGTTGAAAAAGACGGTTTATTTTTTGCAGCACACACCAGCAAAACAAACAACGCTTAATTAACCCTGGTATTTAAATTGCGCAATAGAATTGAGCCACCACAAACTAGTAGCTTTGAAGAGCTATTACAATGGCGTATGTTTTCAAGCGCAACAACAAGAGATAAAATTGTAATTAACCTTTGCTTGTTGAATTAGGCTACCAAAAAAAATATATATATTTGGCGTTGAAAAGACGGTTTATTTTTGTCCAGCACACCAGCAAAACATCAGACGCTTTAATTAACCCCTGGATGTAAATTGCAACAATAGAATTGAGCCACACAAACTAGTACTTTGGTAGCGGTTACAATGTTGTAGTTTTTCCTACAGCCACACAACAATGGAATAAAATTCGTTAATTAACCTTCTTGCTTGTAATAGGCTACCAAAAAAAATATATATATTTGGCGTTGAAAAAGACGTTTATTTTTGGTCAGCACACCAGCAAAACAACGCTTAATTAACCCCAGGATTAAATTGGCGCATAGGAATTGAGCAAGCCAAAAATGAAGTGGTATTTGTATTGTAAAAACGCTGGTTTTCTCTTTAAATGAATACAACACAAGAAACTCTGGCTTAGAACCACTTGGATATTTGAATGGTTAAGTATGCAGCTGCAGTGGACGCTCCAACTGGATTCAGATCCAATACCCCTAAAAATCAGAAAATAACATGTCAGAGAACAGTCTCTTGAATCAAGCTGAGACACCGCAAACAAAAAATCGCTGTGTAAAAATCAGTTCTTCAGAAAGCGCTATCCACCCGCAGCAGCACCTTCCTGTCAGAACAGTGAGATGAAGTGTGAGCTCCCAGCGTGCGCGCTCGTCTTAAATATGTGCGGTTGACGTCCACAGAATCCCCCGGTCCTCTGATTGGCTTCATCTCTGCAGCATGTCATGCAGGCTATGCCCTTCTTCCTCCCAGAGGTTGCTTTGCCCCATGTAACGCCCATTGCTCGCAGAGCCATTTTATCAATCCAAAAGCACACTCAACAACACCATTTCGTTCACTACCCCCGAAAGTACCCCAAAGTTCGACTTCGTTCCGAACCGAAGTTTTCCTGAAATTCTAAACGAATTCCACTTCGTTAGAATCGATTCGCCCATCTCTAGTAATAACCCATTAGGTGTTTCACAGAAATTAAAGAAAAGTGGAGGTGAAATAAAATAAAAAAATTCAGTTTTCTTGCAGATTTTCAATTTTTAGCCACTATTCACTTGAACATGGTAGATGTGACCAGGTAAATGCAACTCAATATCGATTCCCCCAATTCTGCTGTTTTTAGAGATATCCCATATGTGGTCCTAGTGCGCTATTTCACTCAACCACAAGCGTCAGAATAGGAGGAGCACCCACTGGACTTTGGGGTCTCATTTTCATTTCTGTAGACGCCATTACAGGTTTGTGAATACCCTAGCAGGGGCGTAGCTATAGGGGGTGCTAAGGAAGCAGATGCTACCGGGCCCTGCAGCCTAAGAGGGCCCAAAAGCCCTCCTGCCATCATATGAAGACAAACCAATATTAAAACTAACACATGTAGCTGTGGGGCCCAAATTCCACTTTTTACACAGGGGCCCAGAGAGCATCACTTTACGCCTCAGCACCCCAAGGTGCTAAAAACTTAACTAATAACACCCCTAAAGAGACCCCATATTGGAAAATATACCCCTTAAAGAATATATCCAAGGATGTAGTGAATATATTAATCCCACAGGTGTTTCACAAACCTTTTTTGCATTGGGCTGTGAAAATGAAAACTGTATTTTTTTCCAACAATATGCAATTTTAGCTGAAAATGTTTCATTTTTACAAGGTATCCTGGAAAAAAGCACCTCAAAATTTGTTACAGATTTTCTTCCAAGTCGTGCAATACCCTATATTTGGGTGTAAACTGCTGTTTGGGCGCAGGGAAAGGCGTACAAGGAGAGAGCGTTATTTGGCTTCTGGAATACAGATTTGATTGTTGCCATGTCGCATGTTGGCAAAGTCCCCAAAGTCAACAGAAACAGGGTAAGTGTTCCAGAAATCACCCCATTTTGGATTCAATAGCCCTCATGGATCTCATCTAGGGGTGTATTATGCATTTGGGCACACAGGTGTTCCACAGTTTTCCTAGCACTGGGCCATGAAAATGGGGCAGGGTGAAGGTAGTTCCGCCATTTGTTTTTGGGCTTCATTTTTACAGTGTTCGCCATGCGGTATTAATGACACGATAACTTTACTATGCGGGACCATAAAATTACAATGATATAAATTGTCTATAGTTTTTTATGTTTTATTACTTATAAACAATAGAAATGTGTTTATAAACAATTGCGTTTTTATGTCGTTATTGTCTGAGAGCCATAACTTTTTTATTTTTCTGTATATGAATCTTATTGTGGGGTTGATTTTTTCCAGGATAAGATGATTTTTTTATTAGTATCTTTATTGGGTTCATATGATGCTTTGATCACTTTTAAGATTTTTTGGCCAATTTTGCACAAAAATACAGCAATCCTGGTAATGTTTTTTATTTTTATTTTTTACATCGGTCACCATGCAGTATAAATAACATTCTAGCTTTACTCAGCAGGTCGATACGATTACAACAATACCCAAGTTATATTTATTTTTATGTTTTACTGCTTTTACACAATAAAAACACTTTTATTCCAAAAGGAAAACATGTTTTTGCATCGCCACAGTCTGAGAACCATAACTTTTTTATTTTTCTGTGTACGGAGCTGTGAATGGGCTTGTTTTTTGTGGTATGAGTACGCATTTTTATTCGTAACATTTTTTGGGGGATAAGACTTTTGACAGCTTTCTAATTCTGTTTCTGGAAGCCAAGTTGAAGAAAATACAGTAGATTTATAGGGTAGGTCATTAGGCACGCAGCGATACCAAATATGCGTACTTTTTTACTTTTTGATCTTTTTTGATGTGATTGGTGCTTGTAAAGGGGAAAAGGGTGGTGTACATGTTTTTGTTTTATTTTTTGTGCTTTACTTTTTTTTTTTACTGTTTTTGCACTTTTTTTCCCTTTTTTGTTTTACTTGTACTTGTAACAGTGATCTTCAGATCACTGATACAATGGAGAACTGTACACTGCAGAACTGCTGTGTACTGGTCTCCATGGCAACTGTCAATCACTATGTCCTGCCATGTCCACAGGGCAGGACAGGGAATAGTGAAGTCACCAGCAGCCCCGGAAATCTAACAAAGACTTCAAGGCTGTCAGGTAAGACAGTCGCAGCCACAAACACACCGTGGCTGCTCAGAAGAGGACAAAAGGAGCCCCATCATGCTGTCTTTCCCTTAGCTACCGCCATAGATCGCAAGTAAGCTCATTCCATACAGCATGTGGCCAGCTGTGATATACCACTGGTCCCTTGCTGCGATTGTGTAAGCTCCGTTTGTGAGCTTGCACGATTCTCATGACATACCCAAAGGTAAATTGGGGGAAACCCCTTCACAAGTAATTTTGGGGCACTCAAATGTCGGTAAGGGGTTAAACAATATCCATGTATGCAATGTTTTTTAAAATGACTGATTACTCGACTGTGGATAAAGCAGCTCTCTTTCTCTCTCTTGCAGCAGGAAGTAAAAGCAACACTTACAATTCTAATAAGGAGCTTTGAATAAGCAGTTAACAAACCAACCTCCTATTACAAAATCTCAAAGGAAGTCTCAGTGCTATGCATCACTTCCCATCCCCAAAAAATTTTGGTAACAAAATACAGTAAACAAACATTACTGAAATGGGATGGGAAGTTGAGATCTTGACTGACAGAAGAAAAGGATGTTTTATTAAAAAATAATATAATGAATTTTTTGCCATTTGTACTTTAACCTCTTATGGCCACAACAATTTTTGCTTACATTGTGTTAATTTCCTCCTCTTTGCATTCCAAAAACCATAACATTTTTAATTTTCTATCTATGTAACCATTTGAGTACTTGTTTTGTCAGGACAGGTTGTGCTTTAGATGGTACCATTTACTATACAATTTATTGTGCTGGAAAACCCCCCAAAAATATTTTTGGGGTGGAATGGGAAAATTTTGTCAGGTGTGTTTCTATGGAGTTCACTATGCAGCATAAATTACTTTTTATCTTTATTCTGTGGGTTGGTGTGATTTCAGCCATAACAAATTTATACAGATTTTGTTATGTCTTGCTACTTTATAAAAAATAATACAATTTTTATTTAAATCTAATTTAAATTTTGTTTAAATTTGGCTTGCCTTGCGATATTCTGAAACCAATAACTTTTGTATTTTTCTGCCTAGGGACCTGTGTGAGGACTTGTTTGTTGTGGACTGAAGTGTAGTTTTTTATTGGTAACATATTAGGTTACATGCATCTTTCTTATCACTTTTTGACCCAATTTTTGGAAGGAAAGCTGCAAACCACAATTTTTAGTTGGTTTTTTTTTTTTTTTTTATTGCGGTCACTGTGCAGGGTAAATAATGAAATATTTTAATAGAATAGACTTTTACTAATTATGTTAACCTACTTTAATTTTTTTTTTTTTTTTTTCATTTTTTTATTTGTAAAATGGGAAAAGGAGAGTGTTTTGAACTTACATTTTTTTATATTTTCAAAACTTAATTTTTTTTCTAATACTGTATATGATAGAATATGTATAGTTACGGCTCATCTTGCTTTAGGCAGGGTTTTAAAAAGAGCAGTAAGATGCAGGCTGAGAGCCTTTTAGTCTATGGCTGTCGATGCAACTGCGGCATCCATGCTACTTTTTTACTTTTTGTCTTTTTGATGTGATTGGGCTGGTAAAGGGTGAAAAGGGTGGTTGGTACATGTTTTTATAAAATTTTATTTGTGTGCTTGACTTTTTTTTTTACTGTTTTTCATTATTCCCTTTTTTGTTACTTGTACTGTAACAGTGATCTCAATCACATACAATGGAGCACTGTACATTGCAGAACTGCTGTGTATGGTCTCCATGGACCATTCAAACTATGTCCTGCATCACAGGGCGGACATGGGAATAGTGAAGTCACCAGCAGCCCCGGAAATCTAACAAAGACTTCAAGGCTGTCAGGTAAGACAGTCGCAGCCACAAACACACCGTGGCTGCTCAGAAGAGGACAAAAGGAGCCCCATCATGCTGTCTTTCCCTTAGCTACCGCCATAGATCGAAGTAAGTCATTCATCAGCATGTGGCCAGCTGTGATATACCACTGGTCCCTTGCTGCGATTGTGTAAGCTCCGTTTGTGAGCTTGCACGATTCTCATGACATACCCATATGTCAATTTGCGGGAACCCCTTCACAACTGTAATGTATGGGCACGTCAAATGTCGGTAAGGGGTTAAACAATATCCATGTATGCAATGTTTTTTAAAATGACTGATTACTCGAGTGGTAAGCAGCTTCTTTTCTCTCTTGGCAGTAAGTAAGCAACACTACAATCTAATAAGGGCTTGAATAAGCAGTTAACAAACCAACCTCCTATAACAAATCTCAAGGAATCTCAGTGCTATGCATCACTTCCCATCCCAAAATTTTGGTAACAAATAGTAAAACAACATTACTGAAATGGGATGGGAGTTGAGATCTGACTGAAGAAGAAAGGTTTATTAAAAATAACTATAATGATTTTTTGCCATTTGTACTTAACTTATGGCACAAATAAAATTTTGCTTACATTGTGTTAATTCACATCTTTGCATTCCAAAACCATAACATTTCTAATTTCATTCTAATGTAACCATTTGAGTCTTGTTTTGTCAGACATTGTGCTTTAGATGGTACCATTTACTATGACAATTTATTGAGCTGGAAAACCCCCAAAAATTTTTTGGGGGAATGGAAAATTTTGTCACGTTGTTTCTTTGGATCACTATGCAGCATAAATTACTTACTTATTCTTTATTTTTCTGTGTCGTGTGTGGTGTGATTTCAGGCCAAACAACATTTATACAGATTTTGTTAGTCTTGTACTTTATAAAAAATAATACAATTATTGTCCCAGATCTGATTTAAATTTTGGTCAAATTTGGTGCCTTGCATATTCTGAACCATAACTTTGTATTTTTCTGCCTAGGGACCTGTGTGAGGACTTGTTTGTTGTGGACTGAAGTGTAGTTTTTATTGGTAACATATTAGGTTACATGCATCTTTCTTATCACTTTTTGATTCCAATTTTTAGGAAGGGTAAGCTGCAAACCACAATTTTTAGTTAGGTTTTTTTTTTTCTATTGCGGTCCAACGTGCAGGTAAGCTATGACATATTTTATAGAATAGACTTTTACTAATTATGTTAACCTACTTTAAGTTTTTTTTTTTTTTTTCATTTTTTTATTTGTAAAATGGGAAAAGGAGAGTGTTTTGAACTTACATTTTTTTATATTTTCAAAACTTAATTTTTTTTCTAATACTGTATATGATAGAATATGTATAGTTACGGCTCATCTTGCTTTAGGCAGGGTTTAAAAAGAGCAGTAAGATGGCAGGCCTGAGAGCCTTTTAGTCTCATGGCTGTCGATGCAAACTGGTCGGCACCCCATGATTGTGTCGTGGTGGTAATGGTGAGTGGGGGTGGAAGGGGTGAAGAGACGGTGGATTGGAAAAGTTTTCAGAACACACAATGCATTGCAATATGCTGTGTCTTGGACTTTGTTTCTGTAGACTGGTCAAAGTGCCCGTGCTGAATCCTCATCCACCACCAAAAGTGCCTTCAATTAGCATGAAATCATCAGAACTGGACCATTAAACAAGGGTCTGACATACTGCTCTATGTTTTCTTTAATAATACGTGGACACGCCAGTGAACTTATTTTATTTCCCAGATCCCAGCCTGTAAAATGTGCTGAAAAAAAAGCCTAATGCATGAAGGCTTGCCTCACATCTCACAGAACTTGGATCTACTGTTAACATCAGGACACCAGATACCACAGGACACCTAAACCCCTTAACGACCACCCACTGTCTTTTGACGGTGGACAGTTTATGTTCTCTGTTGGCAGCGACGCCAAAAGATGTCACTGCCTACAGAGGGCGTTTGCGACTCCAAGTTCCACAACTGTGCTAGGAACAGAGCTGTAGTTAACATCTTCATTCTTAGAGCAATCCCTTTGAATGGCAGGGATCGGAGGAAGCCCTGCCATTAAACCCTTTAATCGTCACTGTCTGTGACCTGGGCAGAATCAAAGGCATTCCCCTGCTCCATTGGTTCACCGAGATTTCCTGTGCCTGATGGAGCCTCGGGAATATCTGTACAATCACTCCTGAGGACCTAGAGTACCTCCAGTTCTGTCTGCATAGTAAGCCTGCTGTCAGGGCACACTGCGTGTTGCCCTGACAGCAGCCTGTGTCATACTGACACAGAGCGTAATATTTTAGCATACAGGAATATGCTAATACATTACTAAATGTAAAAAAAAGAGTGTACAACAGTTATCCTTAAAGGGGTTTTATCATTTCATTAAATGGTCTTCAGAATAAGGGGACAGTGAAAACAAGCAACTTTGCAATTGGATGTCATTAGCAAAGCTGTCTTTAGCAAAGCTGTGTCTATTCACAGTATTCCTTATCTTGTGCTTCTGTTTACACTGATATCCAGTGCTGGTCGAATCCCTCCGGATCCCTCCTCCCTGCATTTCACTAGCTGAGAGCCCATTTACATTCTGTTCGCCCCAGGTCGAATTCACAGGAGAGAGCAGGCTCTCACTCAGAGTAAGGGACCGGCACATTTTCACCGGCACATAGCCAGAAGAAACAGAATTACACTGAAGGGCTTACACAATCAGGAAACAGCACAATTGTGTGTCGATCCCTGCCTGACTCAGAGTTAGGGGCCGTAGCATTTTCTCTCTCCACACCCAGCAGAAACAGACTGCAGCAGATTCTATAATGAGAAAACATAACAGTTTTGTCCCGGTGCCTAACTCTCCTGCATAGAAGGGAGATCTGTGCCGTTCCTAGAGCTGGATTCAACTGTAACAAATCTCCAGCTGTGAGAGGAGAGATCAGTGCTGAGTCTAGATTGAATGCAGCCTGTGGTATGTATCCAGCTCTTACAAAATAAGACTGATAGGGAGAGACACAGGGACATGTGGACTCAGGGAGGGGGAAGTCTTGGGAGCCAGCAGTGAAGTGGGGGATGATGTCACCCAGCTGGGAGGGGAAGAAATGCCCCTGCATTTCTAGATTTGAGAAGCTCAGAGCAGTATGAATCAGCCGAACAAAGGAAGCGATACATCCCCTTTAATGGGATTTGAAAAGTAATTAAAAAACATAAAGTATTTAAGAAAATGTAAATAAATAACAAAATCAAAATAAATATTTAATAAAAAGTTATTGTGCAAACATTACACAAAAAACCCTACATATAGTAGGTATTCACATGACCGTAATAACCTGTAGAACTGATTTAACAGTGTGAAATGTGAATGGTGTAAAAGATAATGAAAAAATAAATGAATATGCCTTTTTATGTTCACATTGCAAAAAAAACTTTTTTTTTTTTTTTTTAATTCTGCAGTAATTTATATGTAAACTCAAACTATGCCCCCAAAAATACAACTTCTCCTGCATAAAACAAGCTCTCATACAACTGCATCACTTAAAAGATAAAAAAGTTATGACTGTTGAAACGCAAGGAGGCAAAAACTAAAATATTTAGCTGGTCATTAAAGGGGTTGTCTCACAACATCGATTCATCTTACCTCATTCCTGTTTTCTCAGATACATTTTAGAATTCAGGGGTGTGTTTACTGGCTTCTACTGGCTACTACTGGCCTGCAGTGATGAGTTGCTGAGGATACCAGGTTGGTAGCTATAGCAACCAGCACTGGCAGCCTATCAGGAGAGAGAGAACAGGTCTGCAGCTATAGTGACCTGAGTAGCTGATGCAGCACATACAAGAAGGGATATCTAGGAATAGGTAGGACACTATTAATGGACACGTATTGCAAAGTGACTTGTTTTTGCAAGATCCTTAACATAAAAAGCAATCCTTGTAACAAGACAACCTCTTTAAGGCCTTTTCAGGCCTGGTGCATAAGGGGTTAAGAGAAGTCTATGCCTTAATAGATCACATTTGTTTTGGCATCTACCATGCTATTGTATCTGGCACATAAAACATATACGAATGGAAAACAGAGCAAACGTAGTCCAAAAGGTCTACCCTATTGTGTCCCATTTCTCTGCTGCAGTCATGCCGTGGAATCCATTAAGATACTTTTTTCAAAGTATCCCATTGGATACCTGTGAAGATGGCAACAAACATGATGTAAATGGGGCCTAAGAGGTTACGAGCACTGCTCACTTAGATGTTATGTATGTCACCAATCTTACTCATTTAGTAATGTTCCACCTCCATTGTTTTTGGCTGTCCTTGCTTTAATTGTTGGGATTTACATACTTCAGTCAGCAACCTTACAGTACAGGTTTCCCTTAGCCACAGTTTCCTCAGCATCAGTCTCAGATGTCTGCAGCAACCACCACTGGACTGGTGGCGGATTGTTACACAGGCCAAGAATGAAAGCTTTCTCACATTCCTTTCGCTCAACTGGAAAAATGCCTGCATTATGCAGTCATGGGCATCTGCCCTGGCAATTGTCACTTACACCCGTTCTAGACTGTGGTGCCTCTGACCCACCAATGGAGTTGATTCTTGGGGTCCACCAGTGAACTTGATTCTTGTGGGCCACCAATGGAGTTGATTCTTAGGTTCCACCCTTCAGCTTCTGAAAATGACTGCACATGACTGTCTTTCTCTGCCTTTCTTCCTGAGAAGTATTCCCAGGCATGCTATGTCTATGGGCCCATTAGGGTTTTCCCCTGTTTCTGTGTGGCCCGTCAGAGACAGACATACACCAATCTCTATACAGCAGTGGGATTTCAATGCTAGCCATTATTTCCTACCCATAGCACTTGGAGGCAAATTTCCCTGCCACCATATTGCCCAAACTGCACAAAACCACAACAAAATACAAACATACATACAAAATAAAGGCACATTATGTAACTCTGTAGCCTCTTCTTTAAAAAAGCCATGCATACTATCATAAACATAGCATTCCCAATTTCCCATAAACTTTTAGCAGAAGGTAATACTTTGCAACACTAAGGTTCTTGTTAATTTACTGATTTCACCCTTCTAAAACATAGGTATTCAGCTCTGGAACTGCACCTATCTTGGAAACAGGCCCACAAAAGCGTTGTCTCAGAATAGAGAGCCAGTCACGTTTGCACACGTCTCTCTGTTCTGTTATATGGGAGTTTCAAGTACAGGTGAACGGTGTGTTCGGCTGTACTCTGAACTCCCATAAAACAAAATGGAGAGTCATGCACAAGAGCAAATGGTTCTCCATTCTGAGCCAAAATTCTCATATTCTGAGGTGCGGATCCCAGAGGTCAAAGCGATATGCCATCAATGTCTATGGTGGGATTTGTTTAAGGTATGACGAGGGAAACACGAATAGCAGGCAGAATTTTTATTAACTTAACAGTGAGAATGTACTGTAGAACTAGAATAGTTTCCAAAGAGACAAAAGCAACCACTAAGGTTTTCCTAGACTGTCAACTTTTTAGTCTAGATAGTAACAGATCTGTTCTCCTATATTTGTTTCAGTATCCATGAATTAAAATACTGGAAAGTTCTATTAGTACTGTAGCTTAAGTATAATATCTTGTGGATGCACACATCTGTACATATATGTTAAATTGTACTGTATTTCCCTGTGTTTAGTGTAAATGTTCTAGTGATGAGACATTTTCTGCTTCAGTATGACTTAACCCAGCTCGTAGTTTAAGGTGCTCCATTGACCTTTCTCTAGTCTAGTAGTGCAGACACGTGGATATAAAAAAAGACCAATATTTTCCTTTAATAAAATTGTCCCTAATCTGAGACCTATGTGTAAGCAGCCAAATGATATACATCCCACATTTATGTCATTTATGTCTGTCCAATTACTAATGCACCTTGTGACTTTCTCTAATCTATGCCCACAAATAAGAAAAAAAGAGCAGAAGATTCCATAGATCTCTAAATTCTAATATATATTTAGAAACGTGATGGTACTCACCAACTGTCTTTTCACTTGCTTGACTAAACACTCACACTTCTGATGACTTTTAAAGCTGCATATTGGTTTTCCTGCAGTTTTGATGAAGCTTTTGTACCAGCAGCTGTTCCCAGTGTAATGATGCCGTTACCATCTCTCCAACCCACTGGAAATTGCAAAATACTTCCCTGAACATCAAGCATACATGACAAAGCAGGAGGAGGGGGAAATAAACTCACACAAAAGACAACTAATAGTATAACCACACTTACAGGTTGAGTTTCCATCGGGTCTTACAATTATTTGTTCTTAGTGACAGATGTCATATCATATTTACAATCTTTACATCTCTAGAAACACATGAGAATTTATACAGGTTAATCATTATAAAACACTGTTTAAAGAAGCTCTCATTTCACTTGGATTTTTAGTGAAAGTATAAAACAGCACCCCTAGATTTCTTAAAAACAGACACACGGCCATGCTCACAGCTCAATGGCTGGACAAAAAAAATAATTTCTAGGAGGTAATAAAAGCCCCAGTGCTACATGGGAAGGCAAAGGAGGTTCGTATTTTGTGATGGACACTTGGAAAATGTCAGGCAACTCGCTCAGTCAAAAAGTATGGGCATCAATAATTGGTTTTAAGTCAGCATGGTGTACCACACATAACCATGTAACTGGCATCCTACATAAGCCTTATCTATGTAAGATTATAATATTAGCAATTACCCCTCATGGGTGGTAGGCATGTGAGTGGTTGTTTAATAGTATTTTTGCACTAGAAAAATATCCCCTGTATTGTACTGTGCCTCTTCTGCATGCTGGTGTGAACTGGTTCATCTGTTATATTCAGCTATGTACTAAGGTATCACCCTCCTCACAAATAATAGGTGTGAGAGTGGTTGGTTATCAGCATTTTTGCATTTGAAACATCTGCCCTGTGTTTTACTGCATCTTTTCTGCATGCTGGTATGAACTGGTTCATATGTTATATTCAGTTATGTACTAAGCTATCACCCTCCTCACAAATAATAGGTGTGAGAGTGGTTGGTTATTAGTATTTGTGCATTTGAGACATCTCCCCTGTGTTTCACCGCATCTTTTCTGCATGCTGGTATGAACTGGTTTTTATCTTATGTGAAGTTATGTACTAAGCAGACACCCCTTTTATGAATAATAGATGTGTGAGTGGTTGTATATCAGTATTTTTATACTTGCCCTGTATAGTACTGTGGCTTTTCTACATACTAGTTTGAACTAGTTCTTATCCAATGTACAGCTTTTTTTTTCTAAGCAATTGTCCTCCTCATTCATAGGTGTGTGATCAGTAATCTGCACCTTTGCAATTTCTACCATGTAGCACTCAGGTTTATATCGTCTCCTACCAGGAATGTTTTTTCGTCAGCCATTGAGCTATGAGTGGCCGTGTTTTTAAATAACGGCTCTTTTTTGTGATGTTTTTACCTTTTAGATTTCCTAAAGAATTGACATTTCAATTGTTAGGAGTTTTTCATGTAGCTGTTTTCACTCTTCACAGCTTCTTCAGGCTCCTCCTTCCTGTTCAGGCTATGGGAGGTTCAACAGCAGTGATTGACATTTCAGCTTTACTAGCTTTTGTTCCCAGCTAAGCTTGTTATAAGGACATTACTGATGGAGTGGTTGTGATAAATATTGACACTGTCCAAGTGTCTTTCTATAAATGTGAGCTAGCAGAGGTATATTTGTCATAACAAGAAGCTTCTAGTGAGAGAGAAAAATTGCATGCTGCCAAGACAATAATGTGAGTCTTTTTATTATCTTTGATATAAATGCACAGCAATGTGCTCTACAGACCTAACAGGATGGCAAAAGGCTTCCTGCTGTGTCTTCTCTGATCTTATCTTTCTCATTGACAGAAACTTTAACTTATAGCGTCACTGACCAGGAAGGAGTGAGGTCACCAGCTTGCTAGAACAGTAAGAGGTGGTCAGTAAACTTGTGTTAGCAAGCAGGAGATAAGAACTGCTCTAACTCTGAAATAAAGCAAAATTGGAATAGCAATATATTTAGTAATTATCTTTGTGTATCTTTGCCTCACTGTTTAAATCCAATTTATGAAATAGAAATACCCCTTTAGCGGTTACCAGATTATCCTGGACTCTGGGTGAACAGATATGTGAAATAAAGTACTAAATAAGGTTTCATCGATTTGCCTGGAATGGCGGCTTTTAGACTGCAACAGATTGAATCTCCATTTGTAAAGTTAAATCCAGTGTTACTATAGGTGTAACTTTAGGGGGGGGTACGGAGGGGAATGGTCCCCCCACTTTTTCCTGGGTGGGAGATGGTCCCCCCCCCCCCAACCTTTTTAGCCACTTCAATAAAAAATAATCTATATGAAAGTATGAGAATATGGTAAGTGGGGAGAGCAGAGGAAGAGGAAGAAGTTAACCCTTTGCCTCCTATATTTCTGTGCATCTTGGGGGAACAGAGTAAGTAGCAGCCTCAAATGTCAGTGCAGAGTGAGAGCAGTGCTGATTAGTAGAGCAGGAGTCAGCAGGGGCTGCTTCACCAATAAGAATGCTGCTCACAGTCCAGCACACTCTGTATCTAGGGCTGTACCTCCCCCCCCCATTGTATACCACTTCCCCTATGCTAAGCCTTCATCAGAGAAGAAAAGAAGCTCTCGCCGAATACCAACTGCATCAGACTACAGGAGAAAGGTAAGGAGAGGACAAGGGTGCCAGGCGTTGTGTGTGCATGTGAGTAGGGTATGTACTGTATATGTGAATGTTTTATATACTGTACAGCCATGTGTCTAGCCATGTCACTTCTTCCCTGCACTTATGCGCCGGGGAAAATTAAAGTGAATGGGGCCGGCCCCACAGCATTTTAGAAGTGTGGACTAGCCAACGTGTACTTCTAAAACACCCGGCTATAGAAGAGCGCACAGTATGCCCCGCTATACGCCTTGTGAACATATCTTAAGTGTACATTCATGCAGAAGATATGAATGCTGATTCTGGGGTGGATTCAGTGCTGGATCTACCTCAGAACCAGCGTCCAATCCAGTCGGAAACTGACTTACATTATACCCTAAGTAAAATCAGTGTTGTTGTTTAGATGACACTGATTTTACTTGAGTATTTTCGTCGTGTACAGTCAGCGCCTACAAAGATTTCTTCAAGGCATTTTCCACACTAACAACACTAAAAGATAGGAGGCAGAAATCTGCCTCAGGCAGTCTGGGTTGCTTGCTTGTTGGGATTCTACATTTGCAAGCGCCGAATTTCCAACAGGTAAACGACACTGTCAGTGCTGAAAAAACGTCATGTGAACTCACCCTAAGTGTGTACTGTGTCTGTGTTCAATATATGTATATTTACACACAAACACAATTTCCGGGGTACCTTGTCTAATGTAGTTAGTCTCTGGGGTACAGTGTTTAATGTAATAATCTCTGGGGTATGGTGTAATATAATCTCTGTTGTACAGTGTGTAATGTAATCTCTGGGGCACGGTAAATAATGCAACAATATCTGGGGTACAGTGTGTAAACAAATCTCTGGGGTACAGTGAGTAATGTAGTAATGTCTAGGGTACAGTGAATAATATAATATCTAGTGTATCTAGTGTGTGTAATGTAGTAATCTCTGGGGTAAGGTGTGTAATGTCATCTATCGTGTATCATGTATAATGTAATCTCTGGGGTACAATGTGTAATGTAATCTGTGGGGTACAGTGTAATGTAATCTCCATCCTCCCCACTTGAGAGAATTGGCTTTCTGGTGGCATCAAGCGTAACTTTATGAACCTACCAATAATTGTAATAAAATAATAACAGCTAAACTTAATGCTGGACTTTAATTTGGTCCCTTCCTACTAACCCAGCATTACTAAAAAGTATATTCCACCCCAAACCCTACCTTATCCGCCATATCTTTAACTTCACCTTTAAGTCAAAGGCAGTGCAAATCTTAAACTTTGATATTACAAGAAAAGAAGAAGAAGCTATCAATAGACAGAAAATGACAAGACAACAATATATTCTAAAACATTCCAAACTATATGCACACATCTTCAAACTGTCTCTAATTTTTACAAGGCCATTCACTCCCTCTTGATTGATTCTCTCTGCCATAGTTACAGTTCTCCCAAGGGGTAAAATGAATCATAGTTGTCTAATTGATTACTGTTGAAAATCCTTTATTTGGAAAAACTGGATGATAGATAAATCAGGCAAGCCGGACAACCCCTCTCAATTTCATTTCCTGGTTATGCACTCTAATCAACTGGGATTTATTGACAGCCTTTGGTGAATACCATTTACTTGCCACTAACACCTCAATATCACTGCTAGCCTTAGATATTGAAAAGTGTTTGAATAGCAATTTTTGTATTGAATCCTGGTTATAGAGATCTGGTAACTTTTTCCCAAGCCATTCAAACCTTTTACAGTAATCCCACTGCTTATTTAAGACTTCCTCTGACAAACCCACACAAGTTATAATTTTCAGAGGCATGTGGCAAAGGTTGCCCATTTTCCTGGACCCTGACCTGATATCATAATGTCATGAATACAAAGCAATTTTTTTTTAACAGATGATCCTATTCTTATCATACCTAGGCAAATGATCTCTTCACAATCTTATTAACCTACTTAGTTGGTTTGCTTCAGTCTCAGGTTTATGGGCTAATTCTAATAAATCTGAAATTTTATTTTGTAGGACCCACTTTCTATTCAAACAGTGATGAAAGCTAGTTTTGAGTTCTAAACAACGGGTCTTGATCTTCACTATTTAAGGATAAACTTTACTAAGTTACTGGAATCGGTCATTATGTTATACCCTGCTTAAAGTAGTTATCCACCTTGAAAGAAAATCAAAGCAGCCGCTCTTTGGTCCCCAACAAAATAAAAAAAAAAACAGATACTTACCTTTCCCTGGTGCCCAGTTTCAGCGCCATGTCTCCCCGGTCTTCTGTTTTCATTCAGTTGCTTCCAAACAGGGAATGCAGCGGATATGTGCCCCTACTTACCTCACCACTTGGAGCTGTTCACTTCCGAATGGTGATGTAAATTAGTGACACATGAGCGCTGCAGACATTATGCGGCTGCAGCAATGACGTCCCCATTCAGTATTAACAAAATGAAAAGAGGAGACCGGGGTGATTCGGGTTGGCAAAAGGGACCTAAGGATTGAGATTGTCAGTCTTTGTTTTATTTTGCAGGGGCCCAGAAGCTGAACCTCCACATATCACCCCAAAACCTCCCACCTCCACTTATCACCCATGTGGAGTTTGTACAGAGGTGAGTACAGGTAGGGAAGCGCTGGAAAAGTTAGAATTCTAAGATGTTTGTATGTTAAATTCTGCAGGGATGACTCGTAGTTGGGAGAAGTTATCATGCCGGTCTGGACAGGATGGAGAAGAAAAGAGAAAGTGTACGACTCTAGTCATAAAAGAGTCTCCTGTGAGTCCCTGGGTGTAACTGCACTGTAATCACTTGTATGTCTACAGAACCTGTGTACACTCGTATCTACCACTATATGGTTACTGTATGGTGATAATATTGGTAGAAGTGTAATGGTTTAGGATCATAAACAGTTTAGCGGCATCTCCCAGTTCTCCTGGATGCTGAATAGGCTATCCAACGTCCAGGAAAGCTGGGTGATGCTACACCACTAAATTAGCTTTCTTCCAGAACCATTGCATAGTTGGGTGTATTAGGCATAGTCTTTTGTGTAGGGTGTGTAGCTTGTTATAAAAGGCCATGGTTATGCTAATTTCACTCTTAGTCTCCCTGAAGGCCACTTTCAAAAGTTGGCAAGTATGCTTTTCCTCCAAGTATGGTGTAAAACTTGTTCACATATGATTAGCAAAGCCCGAATTCTCTATTTTCTATCTTATCAATCCTCTTTCTCCATCATTTCTACAATCTTCACAAATGGTGGAAATAAACTAATACTAAGGGAGAAATGTATGAAAACTGTCTAGGTCTAAGACTTTTTTTGTTGTCCATAGCAACCAATCAGAGCTGCCCTTTCATTTTTTCAGAGCACTATATAAAATGAAAGGGGCACTCTCATTGGTTGCTATGGGCAACAAGGAAAGCCTTATTGCTAGACAGTTTTCATACATGTGGCCCTAAGTGCACCAACACACTGGTGAGGATTAAGGGGGAGGTGGAGCACTTAGAAAGGCTAAGGTGCCAGAACATAAGGCACCTTGCCATTGGTAGATGGGGTTTTACAGTTTTGATAAAAAATGTACACTAAGAACCTCAAAATTTTCATATATTCAAGTAGCAGAAATACTTTTCCAAAAATTTGTTTTTAGTGCTTATAGAGTGTTGCTGATATGGTATTGTGTTTGCACTGCTTTTGTCTGCTACACCAGCTTCCACCTACGGTATATAATCATTTTTCAAAACAAAGGTACATGGGCATGTCTGTGACTTTAGACAACAGCTGCAGTGCAATCCATGACAGAATCTCTCCTTTAAGACCCCAATTTTTTAGAGCCTTGTCTAAGGAAGTAACGAATGAGGGCTGGGGCATTAATATTCTGAACGGGTTCCCATGATCTTTCCTCAGGACCAACACTAAATGGTCAACTAAATAGAAGGTCTTACCTCTAGAACGCTTGCTTCGAGAATGTCCTTAACCTTACTGATGTTCTCAGATGTTGCCACTTTGGAAGGTGACATCAGCTTACATAAGTAGCAGTTAGGTACCAGAGGTTTCAAGAGGGAGACATGGCAGCAATTTGGAATGCACAAGGAGGATGGCAGTCGTAGTTTACAACTGTGTGGGTTAAGTTGGCAGAGCACTGGGTAAGATCCAAGAAACTGTGGCGCCAACTTGAGACGTGGGACACTTAAATTAATATATCTGAATAACAGCTAAACATTATCTCTGAATATGAATAGGAGTGGTGGTTTGCTTTTTATGTCTGCCTATGCCTTGCTGTAGGAAGTCACCTGTTGAAACCGACAGGTGTCTTGCCAGATATGGAGAAAATCCTGGACTTCAAAGTTTACCGCTAGAACTTCAATCTAATAAGAGAGTGGAGGAAGACAGTAAGGATTTTGGCTATGCTCAATAAAAAAAGGAGATGATGCAGAACACAGTCGCAATGGTGACAGACAGAAAGCATGTCACCATTTGCTCCAACAGTTCACCTCAATGGTCTTCCACTTGATCATGGAGTAGGTTTTTACAACTACAGAAAGCCCAGGAGAACAGCACATATGGACTTAGGAAGTAGAGTACATACAAAGACAACTTCCCATGATAAAAGAACCTGATAGGCAGCTTAAATGGCTTGATGAAGTAATGGATAGAACCCCCAAGGACCTCTCTCTTTATGGAGGAAATGGATAGAGGCTTTCTAAGGTGGGTCACTGGAAGGTGATACTTGGAAACTAGGCAGGGATAAATGAAATTTCCTGCTGAGCCAGAATCACAAAGCAAACACATTGAGGCAAGCACAGGAAGTCAGAACCAGGTAAAATGATATGGTCAAGTGCTGAGAGAAATTTTCTTCACCCAGCGTCGCCTGTCCAACAAATCCTAGTTGCTGGAATTTCCCAGCCAGATCAGGCAATTCTTTAAGATGTGCTCCTTGCCTTCACTTCAGAGGTACAGACTGCATTCCTCCTCATTCAAAGCCTTTCCACCTGCATAGGTTCTTCTCGAGTAGTAACTGGTGGAGGCTGAAGTGGCCTCTGAAAGACGGGGGCTAAATATGGAACTCTTTGTGGACATCATAGGTCATGTTTCTGACAAATCTCATGTTGCCTCTCAGCAAAGCGGATATTGATCCTGGTTACCAGAGTGAGGAGGTTGTCACGGTTGTGGGGCAGATCATGACCATCTTTTATATGCCCTGAAAAGTCTTCCCAGAAGGTGATGATAACGGCTTCATTATTCAAGCCTAATGAAGAAGCAATAGTGTAGAACTGCATGGCATTTTGACCCACAGTTCAATTACAGATTGAGGTTGCTCATAGCAACCAGAGGCGGATAAGCGATTGGAGTTGCACTGGCAGCCTGCAGATGAGTAACAATGGTTTGCACCATTTGGAATAGTTGTTCCTGGCAGGTGTGCTAACAAGGTCACTTTAGAGTCAAGGTCTTGAGCCTGAGGCAGGTGAACATCAGCAGGATCGATGACTAGTTTGTATTGTCACATACAAGCTAATGGATCCTCCATGTCAGTCATGAGTTTTGGCATAAGACCATGGTTCACTGTTATGGTGCTGTTTCATAGATAGAGATAATGGATTTTTATCAAAAACATATTTTATGTCATAAATGTGTTCTGAAATTTTTTTTGAGACTTCTAAACATTTTACCGATATCTTGTTTTTGGCATACACGGTATCAACAATTATCCACTGCTTGACTGGACATAAGTTATGTTTTGTTTTTTAGAAGGAGGTGGAGGGGAATTTGCCATTGCCACCTGAAAACAATGTATTTATGATTATGAATTTTATATTAGAGTTTTATATTAAAGAATTAATTTCATCTTAATATTCGTATGCCCACTTTGTCTCATCGCTCCTTTTTCCTTTTTTTTCTGTTCTTTTCACTTGTTCTCTATGCTTAACTTACTGGATATACCTTAACCTAATTTGAGGTCATGTGCATCTTATTTTTAAATTACAATTAACTCCATTGAATCCATTCATTCATTTTAATAAATGTATTTTATTTAATTTTATTGAATTGAAGCCATATATCGAGTGCTGGTTATTGGTATAATTTTTTACATATAAATAAAATGTGAATGGGTACACAGTAGACCATTGTGCTTAGTAACTTGAAATGATTTAGTAATGTATGTAGTTAGCGAGCCACATAATTTTGTACTTTGTTATTATGTTTCCAGCTTATGCCTGCTACTCTTCTCTAATATTTTACAGAAAATAGGAATTAAGTGGTACTGATTAATATCTCTCCTTTTTAGTCTTTTGACCTTTTTTCCATGTTTGTTCTGATACACCTGTGATTTTGTATTTACTTTTTAAGTTGATGCCCAATTTCACTAATTTTTGTCATCTTGATCCCAACCTTTGTATTCCATTCAGGAGTTGAGCAAAGAATAAGAATAAAAAATGCATGAAAAAAATGTATGAAAAAATGCATGAATCCAGGCCCAGCTGCAATTATATGTGATCCGTTGGACATCATAGTCACAGCAAGCTTCCCCGTTAACTACATTTTACAATGTAGAGTATATTTACCTATACCACAAACAATATGATGACCAGCTTCCAAATTGGGAAAGGAGCACAAGATGGAGTTTAATATTCCATTTTTACTTTATTAGAATCCATTAAAATTCCATGGTATGTCACCATGTGGAAAAAAAAGTTTCCATGCAGGTAGCAAAAACAATCTAAATGGACTGGTAATGCCGGCGTATTTCGGGAAGAACTCCCTTACTCATGGTATGTCATCTTGCACAGATAGTTTCCATACAGGTAGCAAAACAATCTAAATGGACCATTAACGCCAACGCGTTTTTGGAAGAACTGCTTGAGTAAGGGAGTTCTTCCCGAAATGCATTGACTTTACCGGTCCAGTTAGATAGTTTTTGCCACCTATATGGAACTTTATCTGTACATAATGACATAACATGGAATATTAATGGATTCTAATAAATAAGAATGGAATTTTAAACTTATCTTCCCACCATCCTGTTGTGCTCCATTCCTGATTTGGAAGCTGGTCATCCTATTGTTTGCAGTAGATCTTTTTCGGGAATGGTAATCCCAAGACTGTGTCTGCATCGGATATTACAACATCAAGGAGCAGGTGAGCTGATTTATATTTTCTGCTTTGTTTGCATATTATATTTACCTATACTTTCATGGTCTATGCCAGGCCCAATGGGTCCTGGCATCTGCCCAAGTGTACTTTATTCTGATTCTTGCCTGGAGTAAACCCTGTTGAGTAGTGATTATTTGATAACGTTCTAATTTAACAGAGGGGGGTCCCCTGCTCAGGATCCTGATATATGAACCAGATTAGGAGAAACGTTCTCATTTTAGGACTTGTCTTGTCCATGCATTACAAGGATAGTTCATTCATTTCATATGGCATTTTAATGCATCATTTCCTTTGAGGTAGATCTGCAGGGAGTTAGAAACTGTTTGCTGGGGAACACAGTAGAGGAACTAGCTGTGATCAGCTTATTGTCCGAAAGATGGAGAATAGCTAAATCAATGTGCAGTGTCAGCCTGGCTATAATATGTTCTTTGGATTGTATGTTTAGTTAATGTATACCCTCCTATTAATACTGGTTTATAAGCAGAACTGAATGTTCTGTCTGGAATATCACACAGTGGGTGCTTCAGTTTAGGGATTGCTCTTTTGAGACTTAGTTATGTGATTTCAAAGCTAATTTGTGCTAAACTTGTTGGTGTTAGGTTTCTGTCAGGAAATTATATTGAAAAATTAATAATTTGAGTCTAATGAGAGAACAGTAATAGCATATTATGTAGTGTTGTTTGAGATAATCGGTGCTTATTTTTACGTCTTAGTCTAATACAATGTTTTATTGTTTAATCTATTTCATGTTTCATGTAAGTGCATAAAATGTAATGAATGTGAGCCAAGCTCATCCTTCTAAATATTTTGATTTCCGTTTCTTGTTTTTGCAGACTATTTCTATCTTCAGAATTAGGTGGTTAAACTACTAAAGACTGTTGTCACATTACACAGTTAACTACAGATTAGAGTTGATTTTCTCCATATTAACATACATCTGAATACCATAACTTACATATACAGGGTCTCATTTATGAAAATTCTCTAGTAGTAAGACAGCCAATCAGAGCTCAGCTTTCATTTTTCCAGAACAGTTTAAAAATTAAAAGCTGAGCTCTGACTGGTTGCTTTCGGCAACAAAGACAGTCTTACTCTTAGTCAGTTTTCATAAATGAGCCACACGGTGTTTGCACATATAAGGCCTCGTTCACACGGCTTATTTGCCGACGGATTGGCGCCATATTCCGCGCCGGATTTGCGCTTCAATACGGCGCCAATCCGTCGGAGTCATTACAGTAATCCACTGTTCTCAATGAGAGCAGTGGAATCCGTCGCTCCCCCCGCTCGGCGAATCCGCCGCGGGGGAGAAAGTGACATGCACATTATTTACGGCGCGGACGCGCCGTAAAAAAATGCATTGTCTTTGGGCCCGGGAGCGGGCCCCCGGCCGCGATCCGCCCCCGCCCCCGTCCCACCCCGTATTCCCGGCGGTTTTGTGCGCTCAATACGGCGCACAAATCCGTCGGCAATAAGCCGTGTGAACGGGGCCTAAAAGTCGAGTAACTTTCCATATAATCTTGTACAGCAGATTTGTTGCAGTCATTTTTGCAATTGTTCTCGTTACATACCTCCCAACCATCCTGTTGGTCAGTCCTGGATTTCAGGGGCTGTCCCGAGATCCCAGGCGGGTGGAGGTATGTATATCACAGGGATTCAGGGTGTATGTCCTGAAACCCCAGAACTGTGCTCTTTATTTCACTGTTTGGACCTCCTCAAGACACACAAACACTGTGGCATACTTGCAGACTCTCCCAGACTATAATGTGATCATCCGCTGCTGGCTGGTATTTTTGGCTTCATGCCGGTATTTTTAGGATGGGATGGGACCGATATCCATGGACCTTACCATCCTAGTTGTATGCAGCTGCCAGTTTTTCCTTGGCTGATTATGAAAAATGGGGGGACCCCACATTTTGTTTTCTTAGTTTGTCATCGTTAGATTTTTAAAGATGTGGGATCCCCATATTTTTCACATAAGATGGTCCTCCTTCTGACAGTGACCTGGCAGTTGCCTGGTGCATTGGTTACTAGGTGGTAGTGACAGGGGGTTAGTGTCAGCCACACTGATGGCTGACAGCAAGCTCCAGCAATAGTAATGAAAACATTACCTAACATGTCCTAAAACATTTGTGGCACGAGCCCTTTGTTAGCAGCAGTTGCGAGCTTTAGGAACAGCGCCACCAATTTTGATATAAAAGGTTGGGCTCATGCTACCACTCTATACATTCAGGAATGTCCAAATGCGTGAAGAGGTTAATTGAACCCCGCCGACAGCTTCCAGTGGCGTTCATGCATCCCTTGCTGCTAGTCTCCAACTAGATACTCCCTCCTCCCATCCCAGGGCCTGCAGCATCGCCCCCCTCCTGCTACATTCAAAATATAGGATGCACCCTCACTTTCCTCCCAAAAATTGGGGAAAAATTTTGCCTTTTTAAAATTTTAAAAATATGGTTTTATGTGGTTTTGTAGTGTAAATCCTTAATGACACAGCTTTTTTTCCAATTTTGTTTTTTTTTCATCAAAATACATACATATTTTTCTTTTGTAAAATAATATATATATTTTTATATATATATATATATTATATATATATGTATATTATATATATTAAAAAATATTAATACATATAAATAATATATTATAAAACATTATATATACATATATAATATATATTATATATATAATATTAATATATATACATAATATTATATATACATAATACAAATAATTATATATATATAAATAATATATAAATATATAATATATATATATAAATTTATATATACACACTACACCTGTGTATATATAGGGACTCACCGGAGACGTCCTATCTGATCAGTCGTTCTCTGAGTGTCTCTGTCCCCTTTCTTCTCCATCTGGTCTAGACCACCATGACAACTTCTCCCGGCCGCAACTCGTCCCTGCAGAATTTATCACACAAACATCTTAGACTTCTCACTTTATCAGCACTTTGCTACTAATTCCTACAACTTTTATGTGTGCCCCCATTAAGTAAATAGGTAGTAAAGTTGCCCACCATTAAGTAGGTAGGTATCTAGATCCCAGTAGGTAGGTATATAGATCCGAGTAGGTAGGTACACAGTTCCCTGTAGGTAGATATGCTGCCCCCTATAGGAAGATATACAGCCCTCTGTAGGTACAATTAGATATACTGCCCCTAAAGCTTGGTATACAGCCCCCTGTAGGTTACAGCCCCCTTTATATGGCCCCTGTAGGTAATAGCCCCCTGTAGGTTATAGCCCACTCTATATAGTCCCTATAGGTTATAGTCCCCTGTATATGCCCTCTTGTAAGTTATATCCCCTGTATATGCCCTCCTGTAGGTTATAGCCCCCCTGTATATAGCCCCTGTAGGTTATAGCCCCCTGTATATAGCTCCTGTAGGTTATAGCCCCCTGTATATAGCCCCTGTAGGTTATAGCCCCCTGTATATTGCCCCTGTAGGTTATAGCCCCATGTATATTGCCCCCTGTAGGTTATAGACCCCTCTGTCTTTGAAAAAAAAAAAGATTTAAAAATGTTACTCACCTTTCTGCGCTCCCTGCTAGGGACCCCGCTCCAGCGTGAGCGGCGTGATGTCATCAAGCTGCCTATGTCGGGACGTGGCTCCCGGGATTTCCTAGGCCGGAAGCCTGCGGTTTGTGGGCCATAAAATGCAGCGATGACATTGCCTCCTGCAACCCTTTAAAGAGAACCTGTCACATAGTTTATGCCCCCCTTGTTGAGAACAGCACAAGCTAGTGACAGACCTGCTGTTTCCAGCGCTGTGTCCCTTATTCTGTAAGATGCGGTAGTTTCAGAGTATTTAATGCTCAAATCTGGCAGTTTTCACTTGAAAAGAGTCGTGAATAGAGTCCGTTTTTTTTCATACCCCGCCCACCTCACCTGATAAACCTATTACTTTGAATAGGCAGAAACATGAGAATAACTGCCAGGTGGGCGGGGCTAGCCTTTGTTGGGCGGGGCTAACACAGCTCATAAGATTTGAACATTAAATACTCTAAGGCCGTGTTCACGCGGCTTATTCCCAACGGATTTGTGCGCCGTATTGAGCGCACAAATCCGCCGTGAATAAGGGGCGGGGGGGGGGGGGGGCCCGGCGCACGGCGGGGGCGCCGCTCCCGGCCCCATAGACAATGCATTGTTTACGGCGCGTCCGCACCGTAAATAATGTGCATGTCACTTTCTCCCCCGCGGCGGATTCGCCGAGCGGGGAGGAGCGACGGATTCCACTGTTCTCAATGAGAGCAGTGGATTACCGTAATTGCTGCCGCGGATTGGCGCCGTACTGAAGCGCAGAATAAGCCGTGTGAACGAGGCCTAAAACTGCAGCATCTTACAGAATACCATGGAAGAGACCGCCCTGATACTAGTATACTATAACACTGTGACTCAGGTACAGTATATGACTATACACATGTGAGGTGGGGACATAGCACTACTACCCCTCCCCCACCCCCGTGCTTCACGGCATACCTCATGGAGGGTCACTGGGCTCCTGGGTTGTTCAGGCAGTACTGGAGCTCTTGAGGAAAACAGAAGCTCGTTCTGGTTTCCATAGCGACAGAGCCAATGATCTTTTGCAGGCGCTGGCAGGGAACCTTGCTGTAAGTGCTGAAGCTCCAGAGGAGGGCTTTTTTGGGGGGAGCTCAGAAGAGGAGCTGTGCAGTGAGTGGTGAAGCTCTGGCGGTGGGCGGAGCGTCTCACTGGAGTGAGTAGTGAGAGTTAGGCTATGGTCACACGGCTTATTCTGGGACATATTTCAGTCCGTAATTCTCGCCGTACTGTGCGAATTACAGCTGAAATCCGTCCCAGTCATTACGGTAATCCACAGTTCTCATAGAACTATGGATTCCGTCTCCTCTCCCCGCTCGCAAAATACGCCGAGCGGGGAGAAAGTGACATGTCAATTATTCACGGTGAGATACAGTCTATAACCTCCTGACCTCCACCTTGGCCGCCTCTACTCCATCTATCACCCCATGAGAAGTTTGTACAGAGGTGAGAATGGGTAGAGAAGTGCTGGAGAAGTGTGGAGGCTGAGATGTCTGTGTGGTTAATTCTGCAGGGACAAGTCATGGCCAGGAGAAGTCATCATGGTGGTCTGGACCATATGGAAAAGAAAAGGGGAAGTAAACAACACCCATCAGAGAAGACGTCACCTATGAACGAATTTAGGTAAATGCACTGTATAGAAATCTACAGAGCACCTGCGTACAACTGCTATATGACCCATATGGTCACTGTATTGTGGTAATATACAGTTATGTGCAAAATAATACCAGGGTGTTTTAAACAAACGAGAAAAAACTCAATACTTACAATAGCATTTATTTCCATATACAAAAAAGCACTGGAAGTTCTGCACATTCACATCCAAATGAAAACATGATTGAAATATCAAGCTATAAAGTGGCAATGTAGAAAATTTTATAATAGGCTGTTCAAAAAAATAGCAGTGTGTGCATTTTTATTATCCAACTCAACTATTTAGAGTATAACAAAATAAACATGTCTTTTGTAGGGATAAGCTGCACCCTGGGCTTCCAAATGCTGTTCACTGGGTTATAGCACACGTTTCCTTAGCCTCCTTAGGAATGCAGTAAAAACTTTACAGGACCAGCGCTTCCAAAGTGAAAAATGTGCATCCAAATTTATTTAAGTGCTTATAAAATCCATACACAGCATGGGTACATAGAAAAAAATGATTTTATAAGCACTTAAATAAATTTGGATGCACATTTTTCACTTTGGAAGCGCTGGTCCTGTAAAGTTTTTACTGCATTCCTTTATTTAGAGTGTAAGGGTATTTTCACACGGCGTATTGCGATGCATATTGTACATGCCACAATACATCGGGTGTTTTAGAAGTACACGCTGGCAAGTGTGTACTTCTAAAGCGCAGGGGGAGGGTGTTCCCATTCGGCTTCATTATCCCCGCCGCGTAAATGCAGGAAAGAAGTGACATGTCACTTCTTACCCCCAGCGTTTAATATATATCAGGGAAGATGGCCGTAACGCATAGCTCTCTATGAGGTGGCCGCATTTCAGGCGTATTAAAGCGCAATTATGCACTGAAATGCACCCCGCAATTATGGCATGTGAACATACCCTAAAGTGCACTTGAACCTTGTCCTGAGCTATTCCTAGTTAAATGGGTGTGGGTCATGTATATTACTTACATAATACTGACCCACAGTGCTGATCAATATTATAGAACTGCAGACTGATTGTCAGCTCTGTGGGTCAGAATTATATACATAATATACATACAGGATACTGACCAACAGAATTGACACTCAGTCCGCACTATAAATATATAATGTTGATCGACAGAGCTGATCAGTATAACTGCAGACTTATTGTCAGCACTGTGAATCAGAGTTGCAGAGTTGGCACCCAGAGACATATATGATGATGATATACCTTTTAAATATACCTTAACATACCTTATAGATATAGCTGCCGGCAGTTTCTCACTGCTCTTCGGCGTTCGACATACATGGGCGAGGAGCAGTTTAGGCACTCAGGGATGTTTCCTGCTGCCTTGCCCCTCCTCCTTTATTACAGGCAGCCCCAGCAGCATCACATTAGGTAGAGTCTGGATAGAGTTGTGCACTAAGTCCCCCAATCAACACAACCACTGGTATGGTTTTCACTTTTTATGGCATTTACCGTTCTAATTAAATAACGAGAAGAAAAATATTTAAACCCAGACCAGACTCTATATTTACTCTCCTAAATCTCAAACTTCTCTTCAGGGCCAGACATGGCTGCACAGGGTCCTGACATTGGACAACACTAGGATACAGTGCAGCAACACCTAAAGCTGATGAGGAGCCTGGGAGGGATGAGGGTATGTACCATATAATTAGCCATTCAGTTCTGGATTAATCTAGTTGCTATTAGCAGATAAATAAAACCAGCAGATGCAGTAGCTATTTTTCAGTTGATTAAAATATTCCAATGAATGATTTAACGGGGCTGTGACATGTAAGACATGTGTCACCAATTACTTTATGTGGTCATGGTGTGGTGATATTATTCAGACACTATGTAGTGCTGATATGTGGTCATGGTGTTGTGGTATTATTCAGTCACAATGTACTGGTGATATGTGGTCATAATGTAGTGATAGTATTCAGTCACTATGTAGTGGTGATATGTGGTTATATTGTGATGGTATTATTCAGTAACTGTGTGGTGATAGTGTTCAGTCACTATGTGGTGATGATATGTGGTCGTGATGTGGTGGTATTATTCAGTCCCTATGTAGTGGTGATATGTAGCCATGATGTTGTGGTATTATCCAGTCACTATGTGGTGATGATATGTGGTCATGATGTGGAGGTGTTATTGAGTCACTATGTGGTGGTGTTGTGTGGTCATGTAGCTGTGGTATCATGTAGCCACTATGTGATGGTGATATGTGGTCACGGTGTGGCAAAATTATTCAGTCACTATGTGGTGGTGATATGTGGTCATGGCATTGTGATATTATTCATTCACTATGTGGTGGTGATAGGTGGTCATAATCTTGAGGTATTATTCAGTCACCATGTGGTTGTGATGTGTGGTCATGATGTGGCGGTATTATTTTATCTTAGTTTTGTCAGTAAAAGTACGGTGATAATAGATGTATTATCCATGGAACATTGTCTTTCAGCTATTTGTATGGATTCATACATATAAACAAATATTTACAGACCCCCAGTAATGCCGCTGTTGTGTTGCCGCTGGTCTGCTAGAGGGGACAAAGCATGATTCTGGTATGTGGGGCATGGTTAAAGATGTCAGGTGTTTGGGCATGGTTAGAGGCGTGTTCTAGTTTATGTCATGTACTTGGAGGGGTGGCCTGATGTGTCCTTCATTGTCCGTCATCTCTTTAAGTTGGGAGATATCTGCATACCTCATTCAGATAAACACATATCAGATATCTTAACATGAGGTCAGTCTTCATCCTGTGGCTAATCACCTCTGATAATCCGGCTTAAAGGGATGCTGCCATCAAAAAAAAATTACATAATGACAAGCGATATGTAAAAAAAAAGGTTCAATGGATCCGATCTTGGGTGCATAACAAAGTGCAGCGGACGCTTTATAATGCGCCTAATTTTGGAGTGCACCTGCTCGTACATCAAGCGCACAGATCTGCGACAGTTTTTGGGCTGAAAGGACACCAGACTACTGCTGCAGCCCCTTACATACATGTCACCCTTTGTGTGTGTTTTATTTTACGCATATTTTGAGATATAGTCAACACATCTAATAAAAAGCAAATTTCTTGGAATGGTATAACACATTTCATTTACACACCTACTGTAAAATTCAGCATAAAGCATGTTTATTCACAAAGTTATTGTGATTTTTACAGATCCTTTAAACCTTTATGGAATAAATGTTGCAATCATTTTTAACACCTATTTTAGCTGTAAACTTACCTTATGTGGATATGCTTGTGGGCCTGCATATAGAAACACATATACTTAAAGGGAATTTGACATCAAAAAGTGACTTATTGTTTAACTCACATTTTTATGTTAAACACATTTTTTAGGAATTTTTGGTTATGTTTTTTAATTTTCTAAATCACTTTCAGTATTTTTTTAATAATTCTTAAGTCTTGCAGTTTTCACTTTGGCCACTAAGCCTAATAATCGTCTGACACTTCCTGTTCAGAGAGCTTTTCAGCAGTGTCTGCTCATTATCAGTAAAAGCAGGGTCAGACTGAAAGGAGACACCATTGTGTACAGATAACACAGAATCCACCAGTCACAAGAGGAGGGGTCACAGCTCCCCCTCCCCCTCCCTTCACAGGGAAAAGTCTCCTATAGACGTCTACGGGACAGAAACTGTCTTAAGAATCCTATGTGCATGATGCTGCTGTAAAGTATCTCTCTGACTGCTGTTAAAGCAGTGCAAGCAAGAAAGTCTTCCCCACAATCATATATAGACGGCCGAATAGAGAAATCTACAATCAGGAAATAAAAATGACCGAGAGGAAAAGAATATAGATCAGAGTCTTGATTTAATAAGTAAAAAAAAAAAAAATTGGCGACAGATTCCCTTTAAGATCCCTTAACATGAAATAAGTTTCCAAACCCTCTAGCAAAAGAGTAATATTTGTTAATGTTCAACATAAAAGGTAACCCAGCATGCAAATATTGGGGGCAATTTACTATTGGCTTTATGCAACTTTTCTGTCAGAAAAAAAAGTTTCAATTGTTGATGCTTGTCTATTTTGTGCAAAAATTTGCACAAAAGTTTTCTCACCACTCTGGCCACTAGTGGGAGGGATTAAAGGAAGAGGGCCCTGCAGCCCAACAATTTACTTACTCCAGAAAATGGTGTAACTTGTGGTAGATGCCACCTGATACAGTAGTTCATAGCGGATATGAATTTTAGTGTGTGGCACACAGAAAACCATAGGTGCGATAAATTTATGGGGGTGTGAACCTTTTGATAAATTTAGGGCATCTTATTCCTGTAGACTAATGTGTAAAGGTAGAAATACACAGTGCGCCCATGATGTAGCCAAAAAAATTGCCCTTGATGCAGCCGCCAATAGCCACACCAGATGCAAGTAAACTTATGCAACCATTGGCAGCTACATGCCATGCCATGCATTCCTACTATTGTAAGTAAATCTTCCCCATTGAGTTTTGTGTCTAGTATTCATATAGAGTACTATAAACTTCAGGTAATACGTCCACAGTTGTCAATCAGCGCGGAGTGGTCAGGAGGAGAGCAGTCGTCATGAAATGTTTGCAGGGACACACTCATATGCATGCTCACCACATATTCACATATGGACTTACACATGTGCCACAACCTGAAGTGAGCAGAGGAGAGGTTGGTTTTAGTTTTCTAATCACTAGAAAACAATCCTCCCTTACTTCCACGGCTGGCATAGTAATCAGGGGGTCTGCATTGAGAAGGCCTATAATATGGGCAATTCCCTCAGGACAGTCTCTAGTACTCTCCCGTCCTTATGGTGTGTGATATGTCCAAGATGTTGGATGCAGAATAATGGACAACAGGTGTATACAGGCATTTTTATTTACAGCAAGATATCAACCCCAAATTACTCCTTCTTGCTGGTCACAAATAACTTCAGTAGAAGCCTGTAGCCGGAGTTGTAATATTCCTTACATTTTTTACACTAATCATACTCAGGGGAACTAAGGACCTGCAGTTTTCTCTGCGTACTCTTCTTTTTTTTTATTGTGCCCTATTGCAGTGTGCCGAGTCCTTGTGCCTGTGATTCCCAGCTGCGGGGTATAGAGCTGTATCTACAAAACAACATGTCAGTAAAAGGACATGTTGTAACGGCCGGGATAGTGGATCCACTGGACCTCCGCAAGCGGCGGCAACAACCGCACCAGGGAGCAGAGTCTAAGTAGGTCCCGTTTTTCACCAGAGCCCGCCGCAAAGCGGGATAGACTTGCTGCGGCGGGATTCTACCAGGTCGCTACCCCTGACGCGACGGGCTTGCGGCGGCGGCCGAGGTGCAGCAAGGTACAGAATCGAGAGGCGAGAACCGTAGTCGTGGGCAGGCAGGAAGGTCAGGGCAGGCGGCGGAGATTCGGAAGTCAATAAAAACGTAGCAGGAGGTCGGATATATGGCAAGGCAAGAAGACACTTTTGAACGCTTTTTCTAAGGCACGGGGCAACATAGATCCAGCAAGGAAGTCCCTTGGACCCAACCAATACATAGGGGCAGCGCCCGGCAATTAGCCAATTACCGGTACGCTGGCCCTTTAATTTTACCAGAACGAGTGTGCGCCCTAGGGAACAGGCGCGCGCGCCTCGGCCAGCAGAGGACGCGGAGGGAGCAGGAACGCGGTTTGGTGAGTAGTTAGAACGAGTGTGCCCGCAGCTCGTCCCGTGGCTAGCGGCGCTACCCGTCCCGGGCAAGGACCCTGGAGAGGGCGCCCGGGTGCGCCTGCGGCCCGCGGGCCGGAGCGCGGCGCCACTCGCTACAGTACCCCCCCCTGCGGTCTCCCCCTCTTCTTAGGCCTAATACACCTGCGAACAAGATCCTGGTTTAAGATATTAGACCGGTTCCCAGGACCTCTCCTCGGGACCGAAGCCCTTCCAATCAACAAGGAAGAACCGCTTACCCCTGATGTCCTTTACTTCAAACACATCAGAAGACTCTACCACCGGGGACGGAGACGCACTCCTCTGAGAGAACCGGTTCAAGACCAGGGGCTTTAGGAGGGAGACGTGGAAGGCGTTCGAAATCCGGAGAGATGGGGGTAGGCAGAGCTTGTAGGACACCGGATTCAGCTGGCAGAGTACTCTGAAAGGTTCCAGAAACCGCGGACCCAACTTATAGCTGGGGATCTTGAGGCGTATGTATCTGGAAGAAAGCCAAACCTTGTCCCCTGGAAGGAACGTTGGAGGAGATCTCTTCCTCTTGTCGGCCTGGGTCTTCATGCGGGCCGAAGCCCGGAGTAAGGCAAGTCGGGTCTCCCGCCAAATAGCCTTGATATCCCGAACTTGGTTATCCACAGCGGGAACCTCGGAAGCCGTAGCCGAGGGGAGGGCGTGGGTGACGACCGTAGACCACAAAGAATGGAGAAACACCCGTAGAGTCAGAGTCCCGATGATTGTAGGAGAACTCAGCCCAAGGAAGCAGCTCGGCCCAGTTGTCCTGGCGACCGGATACGAAATGACGCAGGTATTCCCCCAAGATCTGATTTACTCTCTCCACTTGTCCATTTGTCTGGGGATGATAGGCAGAAGAGAAGTCCAACTTGACTTGTAAGCGAGAACACAGGGCATGCCAAAATCTGGAGACAAATTGAACGCCCCGATCGGACATGATGTGCGAGGGTAACCCATGCAGGTGAAAAATGTGATGGAAGAAATGACCCGCCAATTATGGAGCAGAGGGGAGACCAGGAAGTGGCATGAAGTGGGACATCTTCGAGAATCGGTCAGTGACCACCCAGATGACAGAATTCCCTGAGGAGGAAGGAAGGTCCGTGATGAAGTCCATGCCTAAGTGTGTCCATGGGGACTCTCGAACGAGCAGAGGGACTAAGAGACCCGTGGGCCTGTGGCGTGGGACCTTGTTCCGGGCACACGTGACACAGGAGAGAACGAAATCCTTAACGTCCTGGAGCAGAGTTGGCCACCAGTAGCGCCGCGAGATAAGGGCGTTTAACTTCCGTATCCCGGGGTGGCCGGCCAGAAGAGAACTATGCCCCCATTCCAGAATTTTCCTCCTGAGCGCCAGGGAGCGAAGTCTAAGTAGGTCCAGGCTTTCACCAGAGCCCGGTGCTGCTGCGGCGGCGGCCGAGGTGCAGCGAGGTACAGAATCAAGAGGCGAGAATCGTTGTCGTGGGCAGGCAGGAAGGTTAGGGCAGGCGGCAGAGATTCGGAATTCGAGAAACGTAGCAGGAGGTCGGGTACATGACAAGGCAAGAAGACACTTGGGAACGCTTTTTTTAAGGCATGGGGCAACATAGATCCAGCAAGGAAGTCCCGTGGACCTAACCAATATATATGGGCAGCGCCCGGCACTTAGCCAATTACCGATGCGCTAGCCCTTTAAATTTACCAGAATGAGCGTGCGCGCGCCTCGGCCGGCAGAGGACGCGAACGGATCAGGAACGCGGTTTAGTGAGTAGTTAGAACGAGTGCGCCCGCAGCCCGTCCCGCGGCCAGCGGCGCTACTCGTACCGGGTAAGGACCCCGGAAAGGGCGCACGGGTGCGCCTGCAGCCCACGGGCCGGAGCGGGGCGCCACTCGCTACACATGTGCTGGGCTAGACTGCCTCAATCTAAGAGTACAGGGTATTTAAACTTATGTCACTCCACTACTTGCAGGGCGTCTACAAAATCCAGGATCTCTGGTTGGTGAAAGGCACAAACTTTGCATGTTTTTAAGGATGCAAGTAATCTGGCGGCCCTCATGTAGAAGAGCAAAATATTACACATGAGCCTAAAGTACACCTCCAAAGGAGCTACAAAATATCTTAACTAAACAACTATGCCCCCGATGCCTGATTCCTCACACTAAGGTTGTTAGATGGGATCCTAACCCCCTTCCTTTCTCTCTATAATCTAATTTACCACTCTTGCTTAGGCTGATGCAAATTACAGAGTTTAACTTATACTTGCCAACTCTCCCAGAACATGTGGGAGATACCCCTAAAAAGGGGAGAGCCGGAAACCCTTCTGCAGCTGGCAGTCAAATTGCTACTGGCTGCTCTTTAAATATGTAGAAGTGGTACCAAGGTAAAGCATTGTTAGATGCTTCCCTGGTGCCACCAGGTGCAGGGGGGCTCCTGTCAGTTAGATTAGATAGCACCATGTCATTACATTTTTTAAACATTTGTTCCTTTTTAAATTTTCAATAGACAAACAATTTAAAAGCAATATGGTGTCCCCTTTTTTTTATAAGCAGCCAAGGTAAAACAAGGCGCTACAGATTCTGTAGGAATGGGATGGTCCCTGGATATTGGTCCCTTTCCACCCTAAAAATACCAGCTGCCGTAGAATCAGACGGTCACATTAGATGGTCCACTTCTAACCCGATGCTTCACAGTAGCCTGGTGTGTTTGGGGCTGGAGTTATAGTAAGAAAGGGTTAATGCCAGCCTTAGGATGACAGAAATACTGCTGGCTGACACCAACTCCAGGCAATAGTGATGGAGAGGCATCTGACCTCTATTACTAACAGTGGAATAAAATGGTTAAAACAAAATATACTTTATTTTAATTAACACTCCCCAACAACATCCATCTATAACCATTCTATTAAAAAAAAATAGATCCAAACCTGGTCCCACGAGTCCACATGTCCAAAGGGGAAATCTGCACACTGTGCATGCATGCACACATACCAGACACATAGATAGGCAGGGAAGGCTTTCAAGTCTCCAGGAAAGTTGGGTGATGCCACATCCCCCGCAGCAGTCACTTAACTATCCACCATGCTCTATAACCTATCCAGCTTTGCAGCAGTCTGTTACATTACAATGCATGCAAAACAATATCACAGTACATGTAATTTAAACCATTCTGTAGTGTACCTTCTGTACACATTATATAATATTTTGCATACATACACACACATTTAGTATGTGCTATGGACCTCATCTTACGTTTGAGGTCATTATCACAGAGGAAGTACATCTAGTGATTTTTGTGTACCAGGCTGCTTTTTTTTACTGAAATTTTTTCATACTCCCTGTGTGTATGATACCTTTATGCTTGTGGTGGTTAAAAGTATTTTGAAAATTACTAAATATGTTTATTTTACCAGGCAGCACAACAGGCTCGCTTAAAGGGGTTGACTCACCATGCTGTTTTACAGAGCCACAGCCAGCTTCAGACTCCCACTTTCTGATTAGGTTGTGGGTGGTTCTATAGCAGTGATTGGCATATCAGCTCTGCTGTTCCAAGCTGATCTTGATAGAGTGACATGAGTACTGGAGGTTTGTAAATTGCAGTATACACAGCTACAGAGCTTTAAAAGGTTAAACCTTGTCACCAAGCAATGTAAACAAGCTCCTGTGTTTCAGATAAGAAACAGAGCAGTTATTGATGTCACTATCCCAACCATTGCTGCAGCCTGTTAGAGCAGAAAGAGGTGGGCAGAAACTAGGGAAGCTTTTGTACAAAAGCAGGCCATAAGATCTTCTCTAACTATGTCATGAAGCAAAATCAGAACATCAATGTATTTGATCATAGACTTTATTTACCTTTGCCTACATGTTTCAAGCTACTTAATGAAAAAGGAATACCCCTTTAACCATATACCACTAGAAAGTATATAGAGGGTAATATAGAAGGTATCAAGCACTCTTCTAGAATTCTTTCAATGCTTTATGTCATACATATTTTTCACACCTTTGTACAATTTTGATATCATCTACAGCCGGTAGTCCACAGCTACATTTGTATTTCTTCTGAAGGTCATTGGAAACAGTCAGCAGATTGTCTCCATGCTGTGGAATGTGGAATATTTTTGATAAGTAGTTCTTGACACTACATTTTTGTATTTTTTTTTTTTTACCTAAATAGGTATTTCAAACACATACAGTAGTTACATAGTTTGTAAGGCCGAAAAAAGACAAACGTCCATCCAGTTCAGCCTGTTGTGCTAAAGTGTTGATCCAGAGGAAGACAAAAACCCTCATGAGGTAGAAACCAATTGTCCTCATATGCACCTCCGTGCACGATGTGCCTCGATAGGGGCATTGCATCCTCTACCAATGAAATGTTTTGTGCCGCGAATCCCGGCACATAGCATATCATTAGAAGCATATGTAATGCTCCTCTCGAGGCACATTGCGCATGGAGGTGCATAGCTTATTATTATAAGGACATGAAATGCGGCAAACACATATACACTTATAATGATGTGCTATGTGGCTCAATAGGCACATTTCGTTATGGAGGCGCACAGCGCATCATTTTTAGGCGCATTACAATGTGTCAGTCCTGGCATTTAATGTGCCTAGTTTTGGTGTACGACAGTTCATTTACATCCAAAATATGGCGTCAAAAGCAGTTTTAGCGCAATATAGACCAAAAACTGGCGTTGGCGTGTTGGGAAATTTCGCCCTCAATCTTTGTTTATCAAAAATGAATGTTTCCAGCAATATGACCTCAATCAAAATACCCTGTGTAAATGATGTAGTTGTACCTCAATGATCTTGGTTATGTTGTCCAGTAGTCTGAATAATAATAGACAAGCACGCGCTTTACTTATCTTTCTTTGCTATTTTGCTCTAACAGAGTTTACTCTGTTGAGTGAAATGGTGCATGCATAATCGCACCTTTCTCAATGCACTAGATGAGCATGCAGCTATTTTCCGCCATGGCGGCCCCACAGTTTTGCTTTAATTCCAAACAAGTGACTGGAAGGGACTGACCCCTTCCAGTAAGTGCATGCCAATTGTAAAAGTCGTGTTGTGATTGCACTGTATGAAGCTTAGGAAACCATACAGGGCACATGAATGACAGCAGGTGCATCTTTAATACGACAGCAGGCAGTTCTATGGTACCAGGTGTTGGAGCAATCATACTACCTAATGAAAATATATGGAAAGCGATGTCAGCTAAGCCATGTAATGTCAGTGACGTGTTTTTTGCCTCTCAGATCTGCCCCTTTTTAAAGGCTACACATCCATTTTTCAGACTATGCCTCTTTTTTTACTGGCTCCTTCTCAAACCATAGGTCATAATTGCTACTTTAAAAAAATCATAGTTTTATGTAATGATACTCTAAGAGCAAAAACTTTGTTATTTATTTATTTTGTTTATGCATTTTATTTTCTATCTGTAAACTTAAATAGGTAGGTGCCATATCAATAAATAAAATGGAATACTAATAACAGTAACATTTAGCAATACTTTGCTCTCCACGTGTAATTTGTTTTAACCTAGCAGCCTTTGTTATTATGTGACCACAGAATGATGCAACTTATACACTATATTGCAGTATGTTTACTGCATCAACACTGCTTTTTTTCTGGTAAACAACTTGTTTTATGCCACACAGTCCTTGCAAACTGATGAGTAGTTCAATTTACTGGAAAGTAGACAGAAGATTCATTACACAAGTCCATATGGGAACGCTTACCTCTCAGAATTGGATATCACAGGCTCCTACTCCGTATCTGCATGTAAGGTTTCTGTTGGTGGTCTCCTACACTTCGTATGTAATAATAAACGTTGTGGAATCCAAATATATCATAAAAGATAATACTCTATTTTTGTTAGTAAAGCCATTAAAATTGCGAGCAAAGTTGTATCTGCCCCGCTTACGCGTTTCGAGTCGAATGGCAACTCTTATTCACAGCTTGACTTCTACCCCACACCCAGGCTAAATTAAAAGCAAAACATAAGCAAATGAGGACAAGGTGTGTTGTTAACCGCTACACTGAAAACAGGCATTGATGAAATCCACCAAAAAATAGCAAGGGAGAAAGGAATGATAAAGTTGTAAAGACTTATAAAATTAGAGTAACACTACAGAAATTGTATACTTTATCCCTTCAATAAAAATAGGTAAGTTAACCATTAACTTAAGATCATTCCTAGTATTGAGTCCTCGTGGGATATGTGTGTCTAACTCTAATATCCAATATGCTTCTCTGAGGGACACTGTATACTGCCAATCTCCTCCTCTTCTAGGTAAATTAACCCTTTCCAATCCGAAAAATGTAATGACTTTGTGTTACAATTATGTTGTTAAATAAACGCCTACATTCATGAAACCACCAAAAATATTATATATGTACAAAACCAAAGCTTTATTGAAGAAAAGTTAATCAGAATTAAAAAAAAACAAGAATAAAAAAAATAGTGGCAACAGTACTGCATAAAACGTGTCCAACAGTCCAGGGCCGTCTTAACAGCACTATGGACCCCTGGGCAGAGCTGTGTAGTGGGCCCCCCACCCCCCAAAAAAAAACTGCTCAAAGAAACAAATATAAACATTACCAGCTCAGGTTACAATTACATGACAGAGACTATAGCACTGATGGCATATAGAAGCAAAATAACCCCTGCAGGGACTCACCGGAGACGTCCTATCTGATCAGTTGTTCTCTGAATCGTTCTTTTTCCCTTTTCCTCTCCTGCCGTCCAGACCGCCATAACCACTTCTCCCAGCCGCAACTCGTACCTGCAGAATGTAATGCACAAACATCTTAGAATCCTCACTTTATCAGCACTTCACTACCAATTCCTACCTCTGTTATGGGTGCCCCCATTAAGTAAATAGGTAGTAATGTTGCCCATCATTAAGTAGGTAGGCTTACAGGCCCTCTGTAGATGAATATGCTGTCCCCTGTAGGTACGTTCATAGCCCCCTCCCTCCCCCCGTAGAGTGTAGGCCCCCCTGTAAGATCTCCCCCGTAGATTGTAAGCCACCCTGTATTATTCTCCCATAGATTGTAGGGCCCTCCTGTATTATCCCCTTATAGATAAGGACAGTAATTAACCAGGTATGGCCAGTAATTAACCAGGTAGGGCCAGTAATTAGCCCCAGTAATTAGCCAGGCAGGCCAGTAGTTTGCCAGGCAGGACCAGTAATTAGACAGATAGGGCCAGTAATGAGCAGGCAGGACAAGTAATTAGACAGGTAGGGCCAGTAATTAGCAGGCAGGGCAAGTTATTAGCCAGGTAGGGTCAGTGCCAGTTATTAGCAAGGTAGGGCCAGTGCCAGTAATTATCCAGGTAGGGCCAGTAATTAGACAGGTAGGGCCAGTAAATAGACAGGTAGATAGGGCAGATAGGGCCAGTAATTAGGGAAGATAGGGCCAGTAATTAGGGCAGACCGGACCAGTAATTAGGGTAGACAGGGCCAGTAATTAGGGCAGATAGGGCCAGTAATTTGGGCAGACAGGACCAGTAATTAGTTTTTTTTTTTTTTTAAATAAATAAAGACTTACCTGCTGTGCTTCTTTCCCTCCTCTTCTCCGGCTCTGGAGTGGCCGCGCTCACCGCCGGGTGCGGGCCGTGGAACAGGCGTGCGATGATGTCATCACATTGCGCTACCTGCGCGTGGTGCAGGTTGCGGCCGTGATCGCTGTATGGCTGGGTCTGTGATCCAGCCATGTGGTGAGGTGGGGGAACTGCGTCACAGTCCGGCGCCAGTACTCGAGGACCGCCGGCCCAGATCCCGGCTGCCCACCGGGACAGCCTGGCTGTCGCTCCGCTGGGCAGGGTAGGTGGCTGCCCAGGAGGGCCCCCTGAGCTCGTGGGGCCCCCGGGCAACCGCCTACCCTGCCCAATGGAAGAGACGGCCCTGCAACAGTCCCACCACTCCTTGTTATGCACCTTGTTATAATAGCATCATACATACAGATGTTCTTCAATAAAGATTTGGTTTTGTATATGTATTATGCTTGGTGGTTTCATGAATGTCGGCGTTTATTGATTGTGCTTTGGTACCACTTACATGGATTTTGTATTTATTGGCCCACAATTAACTTGATAGATGTTGTGTGCAACTCAGATGTTCAGCTATTCTAGTTTTTAAATTTTCTTGTTCTGAAGCCTATGTAGTACATATCGCAGATGGTGCAATGTGTTGCATATATTATGTGTGTAGTATCACAGTTTATAAAATTCCTAATGGGATATGTTTTTTCTGTGCTTGTTTCTAAAGTTGTTACATTTATAAGCAAATTCACACACATTGCAGCGTGTCCCCCCCACTTAAAGAACCCCTTTTGAGACAACCACACATTTGTTATGCTTGTATACAAAAATACCCGGGGATAAAAATTTGGCCCATAGTTTTGTTCCTTTTGGCTATGCATGTTACTTTGCCTTCTGTGATGGTTGAAAACTTGTAATCCTGCCACAGAATGGGAAGATTTTGATATAAAATGTGTTTTATCTCATGAAAATTTTTGCTAAAAGCCGTAGAAAAAAATAACATGGTCAATATTTTTCATTGGGGAATTTGACTTAACAGAAAGGCTTGTGTTTTCTTATTCATATCTTTAGCTGCCCTCTTTAAGGATCATTCTGGATAGCCTCTCTGTTCCAGTCTTATGTTTATGTTTGTTTCTTCTTTATATTGTTCATCAAGTAAGCAGGTCATAGTGGCTCTATTATATTTACTCCTTGGGATGGCAGCTCTAGCATGTTTGGGGTGACAACTATTAGCCCTAAGAATAGTATTTCCTGAATCTGGCTTTCTGTATATTGTAGTTTGTACTTTATTGTCTATGCCTGTCAGTCTAATTTCCAGAAAAGGGATGCTCAGTGAATTATAAGTAAATGTGAATTTCAAATTAAGAAGGTTGTGGTTGAAATACTCAATGAGGTCTGGTATGGACGCCACATAACAACGACACACCAAAAGGAGGTCGTCAATGAAACGCCCATACCAGACAATAGCATCATGGAAAGGATTATGGCAACAGAACATCTTTTCCCATTCCCACCATGCCAAATACAAGTTTGCGAGTGGTGGTGAGAAAGTGGAGCCCATAGGGACCCCTTCAATTTGCAAATAGAATGTCCCATCAAAGGAGAAGAAATTAGAAGACGGAAGAAAAGACACGCTCATCATAATACATCTATTTTGACCCTTGTGATAGAAGTTACTCTTCATAAGATGAAATGATACAGCTTTTAATGCTAAATGATGAGGAATGCAAGAGTACAAGTTCTCCACATCACTCACTACCCATGTATATTTCAGTGACCAAAGGACATTTTTAAATGCATGTAGTATACTACTACTATCTTTTAAGTATCCCAAGTTTTTTGTACTATTGGTAGCAGATGATGGTCCACCCAAGTACTAAGTCTTTCACATAGTGAGCCTGTGCTGAGGAAAATATAGCGAAGTTTCGGAGGAAAATCATTTTATGGAGTTTGGGAACTCCATAAAAAATGGACATTAAAGGATTTTTCGGGCATATGAAATTTGCTTCTTTTTCATTAATCTAATTTAAGGTCATTCCCTCTTGGAGTAACTTCTGTAATCTATCTGCAAATTTTGTTGTGGGATTTATTTCTAATTTTTTATATGTGTTTTTATTTTCCAATAACGCCATTATTTGTTTCTTATAAAGACCCATGTCCATAATGGCAATTTGTCCCCTTTTTTTTTTTTTCATTCAAAGAAAAGAACTTTATTGCTGCTACAAACACGATGGTACAAACAAATAGATCACAAAGGTCATATCAATGATAGCACAAGGATAAACCATAGATGAGCTGAATTGAGGTGGTCTGCATTATAAAAGGATGAATCAGCCCTCTCAATTCACAGGAATCCTATAGTGTAAATTAGCATAGACAAGTCACTGCCTATCAGAGAGGCTGCAAAAGCAAATGTGGGAGAATCAGTCTCGTGAGAGGCATCAGAAAGAGAGTAATACAGGTTAGCAAAGCTCCCATGGCGCCTCAATCAAGTAACAATGAAAGAGCAGTGATCAACATTTCTGACCCAGACGAGTCATATCAAAACAGAGATCGTTATCATACTGATAGCGTGGGGAAGCACCCCAATAACTGACTTTGAGACTTAATCATTCTTGAGCATATCGGTAGCAGACAAAGACAAAACAATACTCAACCAACGGGGGAAGAATGGGGAGGGGGAGCCAGTCAGTGTCGGAAACCCACCATCATGCACCACAGCGCCTAGTTGGTCACAGAGATAACATAACCAGAAGGTTATTGGACCGAACGATATTGGTCCGATTTAGAAAAGACAAGCCAATCCTCCCAGATCTTATAAAATTTCACAGAGTCATTGCACGAGTCACAACGAATTTCCTCCCAGCCACAAATTTTATCTATCTCCTTGAACCAATCCGTAATCGACGGGCAGATGGGGGAGCACCAGAGCCTGGGGATTACAGCCTTTGCAGCATTCAATAGGCTAATAATGAGACGGTTTTTGGGAGATTGGTAGGATCCGTGTATGTAGAGAAATAGCAACGTGACCGGGTCGTTGTCAAGTTTCTCCCCTGTGACCAGGAAAATAATGTGCACCACTTTACTCCAAAAAGATTGCAGGGTCGGGCATTCCCACCATATGTGCAGCATGGACCCTACCCCATTATGACAGCGCCAGCAAGTACTAGTAACCGTAGGATAAAGAGCATGTAACAGGGACGGGACTCTGTACCAGCGGGATAAAATCTTAAAGTTAAGCTCCTGGGTTTTAACCGATACTGTGGTTCCTCGAAGTCGAGCAAATATCCACTCTTCCTCCGAGAATACCCGCAAGAGCTCCCTCTCCCACGCCCTCTGATAAGCAAATTTGGAAGGATTTTCTGTATGAAGTAGTAAACCATAAATCCTAGACAGTGCATGGGTAACACAAGTCCCCTGCAAACACCAGGACTCAAATAGCGAGGGGATTCGGCTCAAAGATAGCGGGTCTTCATAGGCCGAGCAAACACTACGCAGTTGGTAGTAGTGGAGCCTGGCGAATTTCCCATGCTGTGAGGTGGATGCCAACTCTGAATAAGATTTGAGCATGCCTCCTCTGTAAACATCCCAAATCACTGCGAATCCCCTCTCCCCTCCCAACCCTAGTCCAACTGGTCGTAGGGTTCTGGTAACCCCGGGTTTCCCGTGATTGGGGGTGAGTGGCCCCCCTTAACAATGATCGACATCGTCGAGGGGTACGCTCTACAGGTGAGTATTGTGGTCTGCAGGATAAGTGGGACCCGATTCAGTAATTGTTTGGGTAAAATACTTGGAGGTAGCCAGGGAAGGGGTGCAACTGGGTAGCCATACAGGGCCGCCTCAATTTGAACCCATAGCTTGATCTTAAAACTGTGGAAGCCGTCCAGTATCCTCACTGCTGCTCCCGCCAGGTAATATCTAAGGAAATCTGGCAAGGAGAGCCCCCCTCTGCCCGCGGGGCTGTCAGAGTTGTTCTGGAGACCCATGGGTGCTTTTGTGCCCATATGAAGCGTGACAGTAAGCTATTCAGTGCCCTGAGGAAAGGCTTAGGGAGCACAATTGGAACAGCTTGAAACAAATAGAGAAGTCGGGGCAGAACGTTCATCTTTAATATGTTAATACGACCTATCCAGGAGAAGTCCTTTCTATCCCACCTGGAAAGGTCACCCTGAATAATGTTAAATAAAGGGGAGAAGTTGAGATAAAAATTATTCTTAAGATTCGCTGGATATGGATCCTGATGTACTTAATAGAAGAATTGGCCAGGAGAAAGAATAATCAGTTTTCAGCAGGGCTACCTCCTCAGGGGGGCAGGGTGAGGTTCAGAGCTACGCTCTTGGCCATGTTGATCTTGTGGTTACTAAATTGTCCAAAGTTGTTTAGAACCTGGAGAATGGATGGCAAGGAAAGTCGGGGCTCTGTAATATACAAGAGGAGGTCGTCAGCGAAAGCCGAGCATTTTACTTGTAACTTGCCACACGCAATCCCCTTTATAGATGTATTGGCGCGAATATCCTGGAGAAGCCGCTCTATCGCCAGCACATATAGAAGAGGGGAGAGGGGGCACCCCTGCCTGGGACCATTGCCTATGGAAAGAGGGGGGGAAAGAGAGCCGTTGACTCGGATCTGTGCCTGCGGGGAGTTGTACAATGCCAAGATCTTTGCAATAAATACCAGGCCCAGTCCGAGATGAGAAAGCGCCTCGAAAAGGAAAGACCAGTCCACCCTGTCAAAAGCCTTCTCGGCGTCCAAAGAGAGCAACATGCAAGGGATCTTGGACCGGTGCACATGATTGATCAGGGTGAAGGTCTTCAAGGTGTTGTCCCTCACCTCTCTCGCAGGTACAAACCCCACTTGGTCCAGGTATATTAAAGTTCCTAGTAAGGGGCTTAACCGTGTCGCGTTTAATTTTGCATAGTTCTTGGCATCAGTATTAATCTGCGAGATTGGCCTATAGCTTTGACACAGTGTCGGATCCTTTCCTTCCTTAGGAATGACCGTGATATGGGCCTTAAGAAATTCTGGATCTAAGGTTGAGTCGCCCGACACTGTGTTAAAAGAATTCAAGAGCGAGGGGGCGAGTTCCTCCCTTCAAACTTTATAGTTTTTAGCGGTGAAGCCATCTGGCCCTGGGCTCTTCCCTGCAGGGAGGGCCGCTATAGCCGCCTTCAGTTCAATCTGAGAGAAGGGCTCCTCCAGAGAGTTAGGATATCAGCGAAAGGGATGGAAGGGGCCCTCTTCTGCAAGTATCCTCTCAAAGCGCTAGGGGCCCACTGGTTACATGCTCATGGCCGGGTTAGGCAATTGTACAGTTGGAATAGTACTCCTGGAAATAAAAGCCCAAAATGTCGTCAGTAAATATTTCAATTGACCTCCAGGTGCCTTAATCTGGGGGACAAATAGCGAAGCCCTCTTTTCCCGCAGCGCACGTGCCAGGTATCTGCCAGGCTTGTTGCTCCATTCATAGAATCCGGCCTTCCTAACTTGACGGTACCGCCTATGTTTCTTCTCCATAAGTGAGAGAACCTCGTACCGCAGCTGAATCAAGAGTCTGAGGTCAGAATCGGACCCCGAGAATTTATGGGATAGTTCTACAGCATGGAGTTCTCTCAGTAATGATTGGAGTTTGGCAGCCGCCTCTCATTTCAAACGGGCTCCATGTTTTATTAGGGTGCCTCGTAGGACACATTTCAACGCCCCCCATTGAACCTGCGGAGTCGTAGAGTCCTCCCTATGGTTAGCCAGAAACTCCTGAACACCAGTCTGGAGATCTGTCAGGCACAGGGCATCCTGCAGCAGAGACTCGCTCAGTTTCCAGGCAAACGGGGAGCGCTGAAAGTGTGGTAGATCTAGGACACAGTGTATTCGAGCGTGATCCGAGTGGGTCATGACATCAATCTTAGTGTCCACCGCGAAGGGGAGGAGGGAATGCCGTAAAAAGATAAAGTCAATACGGCTGTATGACTGGTGGGGATTAGAAAAGAAAGAATAGTCTCTCTCCGCTGGATGCATCAATCTCCACACATCAGAAAGCTGCATCCCCTGCATCAAGTGTCTAAATCTGTTAATAACGCGAAGGGGGACAGATGGGCGACCCATTGAGGTGGGCAAGGTTAGGCTGGAGAACAAGGTTAAAGTCACCGCATAGAATTACTTGCCCCTGGGCAAAGCAGGTTAAATCTTCCAAAGTTTTAGCTAAAAAAGAGATCTGACTCTGGTTAGGGGCATATATGTTGGCTATAGTGTACATGTGTCCCTGCAGGCTGCATTTTAAGAAAACGGCTCTAGCGTCAGTGTCAGTGTGGACGTCCAACACTGTGAGAGGAAGGGATTTGTGGATCAAGATAGCTACTCCTTTTGTTTTTTGTGAGGGATTACTGCTATGGTACCAGGCAGGGTAATCAGTGTCGGACTGGGGGGTCTGGGGCCCACAGGGGAGTTGATCTTGGGGGCCCACCCTACTGTACATGAAAATATTACCGGCCCCTCTGACATAAATGCGACCATTTTACCACATAATACAGTGTGAAAAAAAGAACTGTATTGTGTAGTACAAAACAAGTGAGTCACACATTTGTACGTCCCAACATATCATAGACACATGGCTAAGTAGTCCATCCATATCCCCCTCCACTACATACAATACCCCCCCCACCCACATACAATATCCCCCTCCACCCACATACAATACCCCTCCACCCACCTACACTCCCCCCCCTCCCCCCACATACAATATCCCCCCCCACCCACATACAAAATCACCCCCCCCCCACATACAAATCCCCCTCCCCCACATACAATATCCCCCTCCCCCACCACATACCCCCCCACCCACATACAATATCCCCCTCCCCCCATACAATACCCCCTCCACTTTCCCTTGGTCACCACCCACCACCTTCAAAAAAAACACCAGCAAAAAGAAAGTGTAACTCCTTCACAGGGTCAGCTTCCCTTTTTTTACAATCGGGGCATATGTACACTGCCACTATACCCGCCCGATATACCACAACACCGCCATATAAGACCCATGGGTCAACACCACTCAGTACAACCTACAACACCACCAAAAAGAGCCCAATAGGGGGTCAGACACCAGCTCGGGTAAACCCTCAACACCACCAAAAAAAGACCACATAGGGGTCAGACCCCACCAGTTATAACCAAAACCCCCCATAAAAGACCACAGAGAGGTCAAAACCACTCAGGAAACCTCAAACCGCCCAAAACCACATAGGGGTTAACCACCAGCCAGGTAAACCACAACACCGCCATAAAGCCACAAGAGGTCGACCCACTCGGGTTTAAAAACCTAAAACGGCCATATAGAAACCACATAGGGGTCAGACACCACTCGGGTATAACCAAAACACCTCCATAAGAGACCACATGGGGTCAGACACCACTCGGTATAACCACAACCCCGCCATAAAAGAACCACATAGTGGTCAGACACCAACTCAGGTCACATCACATTACAATATAAAAAATAACCCCTAAAAATGAGGACTCCCCGGGAGAGGTTTTGACGAGGAGTCGTTTTTTCCCCCTTTGGTCGTTCTTTTTCCCTTCTCTTCGCACCCTTTTCCACACCCCCATAGATTTTCCCGCCACAGCTCATCCCTGCAAATTTAACACAAAAATATCTTAGAATCCTCAATTTTCCACATCTTTTTCCCCATTCCCACCACTGTACAAACTATCCAGGTGGGGGAGCGGTACAAGCCAGTATCCTAAGGGTTTTTAGGTGGGGGGGGCCCCAGGTAATTAGATAGGGCCCCTTTTTGTGGGACCCCCCCTGGATAATGGTAGCCACCCCAGGTTCTTGGTGGGGGCCTAGCCTGGGGGGGTAGGGAAATACCCCCCCGGTAGTAAGCACAAAAAGTTAAAAGGAAAAGGCTTTGTTAGGGTTTGGGGGACCCCCGTTAGGTAGCTGTATGTGTTGGTGATCCCAAATTTTTAGGCTGTAGGTGGTTTCCCCCCGAAAGTAAGCTTAGGGAGTTAGGGTCCCCTTTTTATAGGGTGCAAGCATTGGACCCCCTTTAGGTATATACGCATTAGGGGCCCCCTTAGGGTATACAGCATTAAAGGGGTCCCTATAGGGACAACAGTTGGGGTCTCCTTTTTATTTATAAAACCGGTGTTTTGGGGGCCCCTTTAGGGGGTGGAATCGGCCCCCCTTTAGCTACTGTGTGTATCAGAGCCCCTTGATTTAGGTAGCCAGGGCCCCTTTAGATCAGGCCCCCTGTAGTAGTCAGGGCCCCCCTTTTTAGAGAAGGGGCCCCTTTGTATCACCCCCTGAGGGAGCCGGGGCCCCTTTAATTGCCCCGGGGGCCCCCATTAGTAAACAAAGGGGCCCCCCTTTTTCCAGGCCCCCCCTTGTAGCCAGGCCCCCTAGTAGTCAGGGGCCCCCGTAGGAGCCAAAACCCCCTTGTATCAGGGCCCCCCCGTAGATACCCGGCCCCCCCCGTAATACCAGGCCCCCCCTTTGGTCTTTTGGGCCCCCCTTTGTAAATCAGGGCCCCCCTTTTTATAGGCCCCCCTATAGGCAGCCAGGGGCCCCCATGTAGTCGGGGGCCCCCCTTTTAAGAGGGCCCCCCCAGAGGAGCCAGGGGCCCCCCCTTTTTTAAACCAGGGCCCCCCCCTTTTATCAGGGGCCCCCCATAGGAGCCAGGGGCCCCCCTTTTAGTCAGGGCCCCTCTTGTAGTCAGGCCCCCCTTGTAGCCAGGACCCCCCCATAGTCAACCCCCTTTGTACCGGGCGCCCCTTTTCCAACCCCCCTTTTAGCCAGGGCCCCCTTTTGTAGCCCCCCCCCTAGTAGTAGGGGCCCCCTATGCCAGACCCCCCCGTAGCCGCCCCCTTTTGTAGCCAGGGCCCCCCCTTTTAGCCCGGGCCCCCCTTTTGTAGCCCGCTCCCCTATACCAGGGCCCCCTTTGTAGCCAAGCCCCCCATAGTCAGGGGCCCCCCCTTTTAGCCAGACCCCCCTTTTTACCCGCCCCCCTCATATAGGGGTCCCGTTGTAGCCGGGAACCCCCCTATACCAGGATCCCTTTTTTTAGCCAGGGCCCCCCTTGACCATCTCCCTTTTTGTAGCCAGGACCCCCTTTTTAGCTAGGCCCCCTTTTGTACCCGGGCCCCCCTAGAACAGGGGCCCCCCTTTTAGCCAGGGCCCCCTTTGTAGCCAAGGCCCCCTATAATCAAGCCCCCCCCTTGTAGCCAGACCCCCCCCAGTAGTAGGGGGCCCCCCTTTTTTTAGCCAGCCCCCCTTTTTTGCACCAGGCCCCCCCTTTTTTAGCCAGGGGACCCTTTTTGTAGCCGGCCCTCTTTTTAGCCAGGGGCCCTCTTGTGTACCAGGCCCCCTTTTTTAGCCAGGCCCTTTTGTAGCCCGGCCCCCTTGTAGCCAGGGCCCCTGTGGGTAGTTTAAAAAAAATAAAACAACAACAGCCATTAACCTGGCTGGGGTCCTCTCCGCCCTCCAGCTGCCGCCGGCTCCGTACTGCCCCCTGCATAGGGGCCCGTTGAAGTACGTCACCGGCGCCTACTCAGCATAGGGGGCCCGGGGCCCCGGGAGGGTGAAGGCCTAATCTCACCTTTTAGGGGGATCACGGGCGCACGCTATGGCGCGTGCTCCGTGACACCGTCACCCCCGGGGCAGGACATTTTCCCCGGCACCCGGGCTCGCTCGGCCTCGGGAAACCCGTCCCGGGCGTCCAGGACCGGATCCGGGGCCCCGGGGGCGACGGCACTGCCTCCGGGCCCCACGGGTCGGAGGGGCCCACCGGGGGATTCCCTGGTCCCCCGGTGGCCCAGTCCGAGCCTGAGGGTAATATCTGTTCTTAAGAACCCGGACGTGATCTTGTAGAAGGTGTGTCTCTTGGAGACATACTATATGAGACCTTGATTTATGTAAATGATATAGTATCTGTGACCTCTTTTCAGGGGCATTGAAACCCTTAACGTTAAGGGATGTAACTTTAATGTGGTGCATTGTAGGAACTACGTAAACACTCACCCCAGGCTCTGGTTGGCAGTATGGTCCACAGTGGGAGGCCCGACGCCGACTGGCTAAGGGGTAGGAAAGGAAACGCTAGGGGGAACAAAAGACAAAAACCAAAAGGCCTATCGAACATAGGCCACCAAAGTAAACTTAGCAGACTATTCGCTGCAAGCGGCCAAAGAGAAGCCACGGCCAAAAGCGACAACGGGGGGTCAACATGACCACGTAGGAAGAATAGGGCAACCATAGGCAATATGTTAGTACACAGTTGAGCTCCAATCGGCAGGAAAGTTGGATATAGACTATCAGACAGCAGAAGAGAGCATACGAGAAGGCAGAGGCAGCTCCAGCACTGCTTCTGAAAGTGTTACTGTCCGAATTTGTTAAGAGGATCGGTGTTTAACAAGGAAGTGAGCTAAAGAAAGACACCAGAAGGACTTCAGAAGGGAGAGATGAACAGAGACCAAAGAAGGGACAAAAACACAAAACAAAACAAAACAAAAAAAGGGGGGGGAGGATGAGGGAGGAGTAGGGAAGGAGGAGGAGGGGTAGAAAGAAAATCGGTGAAAAGGGCACAGAAAATGGACCTATCCAAGAGTAGAGGAGATCACCAGATGAGACGACGAGCAATGCACCGGACACCTTCAGTCCAGAAAAGTTCAACGGAGGGGGCCGGATTGTTGAATAGTATCCCCAGGTGTGTGTCATCGCCTCGTCGCTCGTTGGGTCTTTGGGGAAGCCATTGAAAGTGGGCGGCGGGTAGCTTGTTGCTTGGATGGCGAGGGCAATGATACTGACGTATCTATAGCGGCTCTTCAATTGTGGGGGGACGCGCTGCAATATGTGTGAATTTGCGTATAAATGTAACAACTTTAGACACAAGCACACAGAAAACATATATTGCATTAGGAATTTTATCCTATACATATGCGATATGTATTATATGGGCTGCAGCATAAGAAAATTAAAAACTAGAATAGCTGAACATCTGAGAGGCACAGAAAAAGGTCTTACCCAAACACCTGCAGCAGTCAGACATTTCTTAGAACAACATAATGGTAACACAAAGTCATTTACATTTTTCGGTTTGGAAGGGGTTAACTTACCTATTTTTACTGATGGGATAAAGAATATAATTTGTGTAATGTTACTCTGATTGTATGTGTCTTTACCTTTTTATCATTCCTTTCTCTCTTGCTATTCTTTGATGGATTTCATCAATGCCTGTTAACAACACACCTTGTCCTCATTATTATGTTTTGCTTTAAAATTAGCCTGGGTGCGGGGTAGAGATCAAGCTGTGAACAAGAGTCGCCCTACAACTCGAAACGCGTAAGCGGGGAAGATACCATATTCACATATAGCCACTTTGCTCGCAATTTGGTTTTGCTAACAAAATTAGAGTATTATCTTTTATGATGTATTTGGATTCCACAATGTTTATTATTACATAGACAGAAGATTAGTTATATTTAAAGGGTTTGTCTTACTACAGACATAAATGGCATATTGCACTCAACTATACTTGGAACTCACATTCATTTTAATGGGAGAATCCCAACTACCTCTCCATTAAAAACAGAGCGGTTTTGGGGCTCATTCTAGAGATAGTGGGACCTGGACCTATCAGTAATTAATGTAAAATGAAAAACGAGGCACTATTGTGTCAATCAGCTCACCTAACTTCAGATAAATCCACCCAGCAGCAGCAGGGTGGATTTACAATGCACTGCTGCATTGTTCTTCCTGGATGCTGGAATTTTTAAGTTTTTTCATTAAAGCTATGTTTTAACCATTGGATATTCTATCTGGTGCTGTACTCCTTTTGAAATTTTGGATTGTTTGTATATATACATGGATGTAGCGTTACATAATCTTTAACTCCTTCCCGACATGGACATGTGCATACGTCTTGACGATCGTGCAGGCTTGCGGGCGAGCTGCGCACGATCATGACATGGGACCAGCGGTATATCACCGCTGGCCTCATGCCACATCACCCACGGCCGGAGTGAGCTCCGGCTGCAGGTGTTTAACCCCTTAACTCCGACGATCAATTAAGATCGGCAGAGCTAAGTCGCAGGCAGGAGGAGGGAGCCCCTCCTGCCTGCTCCTCGGCGCGCTGCCGCAATAACTGAAGATCACTTCCCGGGGTCGTCTGTGATGTCACGATGCCAACAGTGCATTGTGGGCATCGTTACTGACTGTTGTCATGGCGACCAGTACACAACAGCAATACTATGTACTGGCCTGCCTTGTAACAGCAAGTGTAAACAAGTGAAAAAAAATTGAAAAAAGTAAAACACAAACACAAAAATTAAATAAAAACACATACATCGCTCTTTTCCCCTTTACAAACGCCCCAAACAAGATCAAATATAAATAAAGTACCCACATTTGGTATCGCCGTGTGCGTAACAACCTGTCCTATAAATATGTCATATTAATTCACCCATATGGTGAATGCTTTTAAAAAAAAATCAAAAAAAAAAATCAAAGAATTGCAATTTTTGTTCATCCCCCAGCACATAAAATGGAATAAAAAGCAATCAAAAACTCATATAAATGCCAAATTTGTACCAATTAAAACGTCAGTTCATCCCACAAAAAAGTCCTTACACGTCTCTGTATACGGAAAAATAAAAACGTTATGGCTCTCAGAAGACAGCGATGCATAAAAATTGTTTTACACAATAAAAACACTTTTTTTTTAAAGTGCTTCAACATAAAAAAACTATATAAATTGGGTATCGCCGTAATCGTATCGACCCACAGAGTAAAGCTAACTTGTCATGGATACTGCACAGTGAGCGCTTTTAAAAATAAAAAAACACAACTAGGATTGCAGTATTTTCGTTACACTGCCTTCCAAAAAATGGATTTAAAACTCATCAAGAAGTCTTGTCCCCCCAAAAATGATACAAATAAAAATGTCAACTCATCGCGCAAAAAACATGCCCCTACACAGCTCCGTACACAGAAAAATGAAAAACTTATGGCTCTCAGACTAAAGCGATGCAAAAACGTGTTTTCCTTTTTTAATTAAAGAGTTTTTATTGTGTAAAAGCAGTAAAACATGAAAAAAGTATACAAATTTGGTATCGCTGTAATCGTATGGACCTGCTGAGTAAAACTAGCATGTTATTTATACCGCACGGTAACCGCTGTAAAAAAATAAAAAAACTACCAGGAATGCTGTATTTTGTTAAAAATGCCTCACAAAAACCTTAATAAAAAGTGATCAAAGCATCATATGAACTACATGGTAACAATAAAAACATCAACTCATCCCACAAAAAACAAGCCCATAAGCAGCACTGTACACAGCAAGGAAAAAAAAAAGTTATGGCTGTCAGAATAGGACAACATAAAAACGCAATTTTTTATAAAAAAATATATAAAATTTATATCATTGCAATTGGACCGACCTGCAAAGTAAAGTTATCCAGTCATTTACACTGCACGGTGAACATTGTAAAAATGAAGCCCAAAAAACAATGGCAGAACTGCGTTTTTTCACCCCATTTCCATAGCTCAATACTAAAAAAAAACTATGGAACACCTGTGCGCCCAAAATGCACATTGCAACCCTAGATGAGATCCCTGAGGGGTGTTGATTCCAAAATTGGGGGACTTTTAGAAGGTTTCACCAGTACTGGTACTTTGGGGGCTTTGCAAATTTTACATGGCCCCACCATAATCTGCGTTCCAAAAGCCAACTAGCGTTCCCTTCCTTGTACACCCTGTCATGCGCCCAAACAGCAGTTTTTCACCTACATGTAGGGTATTGCTGAACTTGGAAGAAATTGCGTGTGACAACATTTTGGGTGCTTTTTTTCTAGGATTCCTTGTAAAAAATGAAACATTTTCAGCTAAAATCGCAGATTGTTGTTAACATTTTTTTTTTCATTTTCCCAGTCTAACGCTAAAAAAATTTGTAAAATGCCTGTGGGGGTCGATATACTCACTACACCACTGGATATATTCCTTAAGGGGTGTAGTTTCCAATATGGAGTCTTTTAGGGGTGTTTATTAAGTTTTAGCGCCGCAAACCTGAAATGGCACCTAAGTAAAACCGTAATGAAAATGATACCCAGAGCCCCGGTAGGTGCTCTCCTATTCTGGGGCTTGGGGTTGAGCCAATAGCGCACTAGGGCCACATATGGGATATCTCTGAACATAGCAGAATCTGGGGGATCAATTTTAAGTTGCATTTCTCTGATCACATCTACTATGTTCTTGTGATTAATGGATCAAAATTGAAAATCTGCAAAAAAAATTTATTTTTGAAATTTCACCTCTACTTTGCTTAAATTCCTGTAAAACACCTAATGGGTTAATAAACTTCCTAAATTCTGTTTTGAATACTTTAATGGGTGTAGTTTCTTAGATTAAGTCATTTATGGGGGTATCTAACATACAGGCCAATCAAAATCCCGTTAGAAATGGACTGGTCCCTAAAAAAAAGTATATTGCAAATTTTCTTGAAAATTTGAAAAGGACTACTAAATTTCTAAGCACCCTAATATCGTTAAAAAAAATAAAGACATTTAAAAAAAATTATGACAACCTACAGTAGTAGATGGTAGATGCTAATTATATTCTATTTTGAGTGGAATAAACTAAAATGTCTTACAGGGTGGAACTTTTTGAAGTTGAAAATGGTAAATTTTTCCAATTTTTCACGATAATTTGATATTTTTCACAAATAAACAAGCACTTTTTGGTCCAAAATTTCTTACTATCTTAAAGCACAATGTGTCACGAGAAAACATTCTCTGAATCCCATGGATAGGTTAAAGTGTCAAAAAGTTATTCTCACATAAAGTGACAGATGCCAGATTTAAAATATGGGGCTCTGTCAAAGAGGCCAATACTGGCTCTGGCATTAAGGGGTTAAAGCTTGAACTTTGAATCCAATACGGATACTACCATGGCTTTAAGCAGTGCCTATATTAATGAACAAGAAAATGTCAAAAAGGCGCTGAAATTTTTCATAGATAACGACTTTTACTACCCCTGCAGATACATATGATTTAAAACCTTTGTTTCAGACATTAGAAACATTATGGAGCTAGGAGATTAAAATATGGTGGGATTTTACCACACTGAATTCCTACCTAGAAAATAATATTATCCCCTGGGGCTTACGTATAAAAAAAGGTTGCTACCACCATGTTTTCAACTGAATTTACTGAACAATGAAACAATATTTTGACTGAATGTTCCTAACGGCTCATGCAATTAATTGTAGAATATGATAAAAAGCTCGTTGGACGAGGTTAAATTGAGAATCCCAGACGCAAAAGTGCAAGTGGATGCTTATAGAACAAACTCTTCTTATGCCTCACTTATGGAAAAAACACAAAACAACATTAACAAATTGGAGGATAACATTATTGCATTAAAACAAAACAAATTCAATCGTGATAGTTTGGACTATGAATGGAATGAAATTTACACTTGGCGACATAACGAATGCAGTAATGATACTCCACGATCGGTCTTAAGAAGAGGCTATTATCAAAGAAGTTACAGACGACTCAGTTTTTCTGATGTGGGCACCTCTGCAAATAGTTTGCTAAATACCTTGGGTGAATCGCTCAACAATAATAGTATCCCCAAGCAGCGCACATCGAACCAGAGACAACAAGATGATGGCGAAAATATGACTCTGATAATGAATCTATGAGAGACTACATTTACAAACATGCCACGAACGTGTCAAAAAACACAAGAGGACGGCGGGGAGGATACATAGGCGAAAGATGCGAACAATCAACACCTTGGAATTTACAAGAATTGAAGAGGACTTAAAGGGAACCTGTCACATAGGTTATGCCTCTCTTGTTGAGGGCAGCACAAGCTAGTGTCAGACCTGCTGTTCCCAGCACTGTGTCCCTTATTCTGTAAAATGCAACAGTTTTAGAGCATTTACCCCTTAAATCTTATTCATGAGCAGGTGTTAGCTCCACCCACCAAAGGCTAGCTCCGCCCACTGACAGTTATTCACATGTTTCTAGCTATTCAAAGTAATAGGTTTGTCAGTTGATGTGGGCGGGGCTAGCCTCCGATTGGCCGGGTTTGAAAAAAACTGACACTCTGAAGGACTCTTCGAATGACTCTTCTGTCTGAAAACTGCAGAATTGAGCATCAAATACACGAAAACTACAGCATCTTACAGAATAAGGGACACAGCACTGGAAACAGCATGCCTGACACTACCTTGATCTGTCCTCAGCCAGGGGGCAAAAACTATGTGACAGGTTCTCTTTAAGTCCAGTGATTAATTTGTCCAGCACGATTCTTTCTACTGATCCAGTTTCTGTGTTATCCAAGGGACTTGGATTTTCACCTATTAATCATTACAATTTATATGACACTTTAGTACATGTGAACAGACTGGCTAGATCGATAACTCTAAAAAATATTTTTTTTCCAAATCCGGAAGCAATTACTGATCTCACTAGTAACCAGTTGCATGTTGATAAAAGTGATAATTGCAATGAATCTTTTAGTTTTTCACTTCTTCCATTTCCAGAGCTTTGTAGTGTTGTTACACTCAGGTCTCTGGTAGGAGAATCTGTAACGTTTGATGAAGAGATTTACAATACCCCTGTGTGGAGCAATAGGGATCTTTTTCCTGTTTCTTCACGTCCTTTGGATTTGGACACATTTCAAGAGAGGATTTAACTACGCTATATAATCACACTAAAAGAGTTAAAAGAAAACGGAATCTAACTAAGGGCAAGTTTAATGTTATTAAAGAAATCAAATCTAAACCCAACATCATTGTGCGGTCAGCCAATAAGGGTGGGTCGGTGGTCGTGTTAGATGCAGAACTCTATTAAAAAGAACATCTAAAATTATTGCATGATGATAAAGTGTATTTAAAATTAGATAAAGATCCCACCGATGAATATAAATTGATTTTGAAAAGTATTTTGAATCATGGGGTGAGTTTGGGCATTTTTTTCCTCAAAAAACAGTTGACAAATTATCACCCCACTACCCTTAAATATAATTCTTTACCCAAAATTAATAAGAGGGGATTTCCTCTCCTCCTTCGAACCATTGTAGCCAGAATAGGCTCTCTTAATGAACGATTTGGGCAATGGGTTGATCACTTGCTCCAGCCTTTGGTACGCAGTCTCCCAGGAAACATAAGGGATTCCAAACATCTTATTTCTGCAATTAAACAAATCCCATGGTAAAATAATTATACATGGCTTGCTTGTGATGTTGTTGGGCTGTATCCCTGCATGCCACACAACATTAAATTATCCTCTCCAGCTTCTCATTTTGAGAAGTATAGCCATTTTTCTATTTCTAAACAGGCTTATAGTGTGGAAGTTGTAGATTATTTATTGTCCCACAACTTCTTTATGTTTGATGGACAATTTTTTTGCAGGAGCATCCATAGGGGCTTGTTTTTCTCCATCCCTGGTTGGCATTTTTATGTCAGTCTGGGAAGAGAACTTTTGTTCTGTGAACACAATCCATTCTTTCCCCACAAAATATGGTATGGTAGGTATATTGATGACCTGCTCTTGATGTGGGGTGTGTGGGGGGGAAGAGAGGGATGCAGTTCCTTTTGTACAGTATATTAATTCTAATTCCATGAACCTTAAGTTCACTTATGAATTCAATATACAACAAATGCATTTTTTAGACATTACTTTAAGGATCAGTAAATGGGACGGTATTACTGTTATTCTATTCACAAAATCTACTGCACGAAACAGCATTTTGCTTGCTAATTCATGTCCAAACATGTTATAAATAATATACCATATGGGGAATTAGTACGGGCAAAAAGATAGTGATTCTTTTACTCAGGTCAAGAGAGAGGTTTGTGGTAGCCTAACACAGTACTTATATTCACATAAGGTTATTCAGGCAGCCGAACATCGTATTGATAATAGGAACAGAAAAGAGCTCCTTTTAGATAAACCCAAAAAGAATAATTTAACAACGGATGGTATTATTTTTTCAACAAATTAAAGTCGACAATATCGGAATTTAGTGTTTATAGTCAAAAAACATCTGCCACTACTTATTACCAATGATTATATACAAAATTTGTTGCAAAATAATATCTGGTTTACATCGCGAAAAGAGCCAACTTTGGGTATGACATTGTCACCTAGTCTTTTTGCAAAGGCGTGTAAATATGCTACAAAAACTATAGATTTCACATCTTTTGTTACAAAGAAGAAATATATCATTGATAGTTACATTAATTGTAATAGTAAATATGTACTATATTTAATCGCCTGTAATAGTTGCAACATCCAGTATGTGGGCTGTACCGCAGGGCCTCTCAAAATCCGAATCAGGAGACATTTATCTGATTCCATTAAGAAGGATTGTTTTAAATGCTCCACAGTATCAAAACATTTTCAGGACATCCATGCGGGGGATTTGTCGTCCTTCTCCTTTTGTGGTCTCGAAAGGGTGGTTGATTCCACCAGAGGAGGAGATCTGCAGAAGAAACATTTTAGCAGAAAATCTCGTTGAATTTTTGATCTGGAGACATGTATTCATTTAGGACTTAATGTTAAACAAGACATAATATATCACTATTATCTGCTTTTTGTATTATTATTGGATATATTTTATCAGAATTTATTGCTCTTTGCCCTATCCTTACTTTGTGCCCCGCATAACAAATGAAGGTTCTAAAGATAGGTGGTCCTTAGTATTAGGTAATTCGGGCATTTCTGAGTTTTTAGGTGCAGACTATGAATAAGGATGTGTATCTTCCAAAACGTGTCAGTCTTGCTGTATTAGAGCATTCATACAAGCACTGACTTATACTTTGACATGTATCATGCTGCTATGAAGTTTTTAAATCTAAATAAAGGATATATCATTTTAAATGGAATGCCATCTACATTTTTCTCTCTATCAGCCATTAATAGTATATCCTAAGAATATGCCATCATTGTCTGTAATGAGACAAAACCTTTGATGGAAAGCTAGTGTTCTGTAATGTAATGGCAATTTACACCTGAAACTGTTTTTGAACTCTCCTGTGCAACTACAACAAAAAGTTATTCAACCACACATACATCACAACTGTGGCCGTTCCTGATATGTCGGTTTCAGCAAATGCGTGTTTTCCGTGTGAAATAAGTTTGGAGTATTTTCTTTGGGTTGTGCTATTATTCTGGTATTCCTTATAGAAATTGATTACTGAATCTGTCAACTGGGTGTTACCAACTGGGGGATGTCCCCGCATTGTATGACATTGTCCAATCAGAATCAGTGTGTGCAGGAACATACCGAAATGGTAACACCCAGCTGACTGATTCAGAATTACATTTCTAGAAGGAGGAACAGAGGAACAGCACAACACAGAATTATAAGATAAGATGTTTTTGAATTGTTATTTCCCAGGGAAGTATTGACATGTCAGGAGATGTCACAGGTCCTCTTCAAAGACATCCTACAGTTTTGTGTCTACAACTTTTGTGCCTATGTGATAGAAGACTATAAACAATCCCTGTGCAAGTTGGCCTAAGAGCTCATGCAGTTGTCTGCCATACAGTTGTATACATCTCCAACAGACTCCCACTGTAAAGAAAAAAAAGCACCTTTGACATGTGATTCGGGGATGTCTTTGTATTAAAAATATTTTTTAATACAGTTTAAAAGTATATACTAAAGTATTTTAATGCGTTTCGGCCAAATGTATGCCTAAAGGATACTCTTTTGTCATACATCTGACCCTTTACCTTCTGGATTTTAAAAGGGGTAATCCTATTTCATTAATAAACATTAAACATGTAGGCAAAGGAAAAAAAACAGACTATTATCAAATACATTGCTGTTCTTATTTTTCTTCCCTTCAGAGTTAGGAGCAGATCTTATTGCTTGCTTTTGTACACAAACTTACCTAGTTACCAGCTACCTCTCTCTGCTCTAATAAGCTGCCGGACTGACCGGAATGATGATGCCACTCCTTCCTCTATTCCTTATCTTGAAGACAGGAGCTTGTTTCCTTTACTTACTGACAAATTTTAACCCTTTTGTGTTTTGTAGCCTTGTGCATTACAGTTTTCAAACCTCAGGCACTAAGGGCGACATATATGAACGGGGCTGTGTGAGTTTTCTGGTGTACTTAGAGCCAAAAAGAATGTATGAACAGTTGCACTCCAAACTTTGGCGCCAAAGAATCTTTTTAGTGCGTCAAAGATTTGGGGCGTACTGGGGGGTTTGAATGTGCGAGGTCCTGAACGGACTAAATGGCAGCTGGAAGCCTTGTGAAGATTGCCATCGCCACCATGGTTTTCGTTTTACTACTTTCTGCCGCAGACAAGAAGTAGTAAAACTGCCATCTTTGTACACCTTATTGGATAGTTTATACAATACAACAAGCTGTATAAACAATTACGCCCCTACTTGCCAAGCACCCTAGGGCAGTGGTGGTGAACCTATGGCACGCGCGCCAGGCTGCTCATTCACTGGATTCACTTTAAAAATAAAAAATAAAAAAAATC